>JAUJPO010061925.1:0-13081 GCA_032270745.1 Tiaropsis multicirrata | reverse complement strand
ACAGCGTGCAATTAACGATTAATTGCACGGTTTGAGGGCGCGCCAAATGAGAAAAAATTGCCCATCGTGCGATTATACATGAAATACACCAAAATCAAAAAAGAAAATGCTTGGAAATCCGATGGATGACCACTTGAGATGTTCCACCCCTCACCCATTATTAATAGACCCATACACCATTAACCATTCAATCATCCGACTGAAGACACATAGAAGATCACTTTGAAACACGCATATTATTTTACACATAATCAAAACGAATAGAATATTCAAAAAACCAGCAAATGCATAAAAACCACTGATGTAATGACTAAAAAACGAAAAGTAATTTACCATGGAGTTGTCTTGTTTGATATTAAGTACCATCTTTTATCATCAAAATGTTCTCAAATATTTGTGCGCCAATCCAAATATATCACAAGAATTCCGATATTTAAATAAAACACATCCAAAATCTTCTCTTTCTTCTTCTATTTTTCTTCGCAATACAAAAAAATCTTCAATTTTCAAAGAAGGTAGTGTAATTTTAATAAAGGTTAGGTCTTTTACTAATGCACTTTTATAGCTCAACTAAAGTTTTGAAAAAAGGTAAATTGAAACATTTTTATCAAAATTTTATTGTCAGTGATTTTATATCAATATTCAAAACATTAAGTGCTAAAAAATTTGATTTCAGATAGAAATCATACAAATATTGGACCCTCGACGATTATAAAATTTTTGAAGATAAAAATATAAAAAAACAAAAAGGTTTTTCCCTTCAAAATCAAAGACGAAGAAACGGCACTACCATTGCAGTTTTATTCTTTCGCTTAATTAAGTGATCTTTTAAATTCAAGATACAGAGAGATTCCACCGTGCAACTTGATGTAAAATTCGAAGTCTCTCTACTGATACGTTGTGTAGTAGTATACAGTATATGGAAAAAGGATCATCGATTTGTTTTTAAAAACTACACTGTGATGTTGAAACCGGAAGAACTAATGGATTTTATGGTTGAAAAATATCATTCCTTCTCAACATCACATTTCAGTATCCTGTTTAGGCGTTGTTTTTTAAGGATAAAAATAGCTAGTTGATTTTTTAGATTTTTTAAAGTTTTTATTGTAAGAACAATGTAGCTTGTAAAAATACCAAAAAATGAAGAACAATTTCATAAAGAATAAACTTGAGATGAGCCTATGTAGAATAAAGTACGAAAAAACACGAATTGTGAGATTTTGGTGAAAATAATTTGAGCCGAAAAGTACTAAATAAAACAAAAACAGGGGAAATGTTAAATCCACATATTATAGTTCTTATAAAGAAGAGGTTTAAATCAACAATATCGTGTGAAATTAATTTCAAGGATGTCCTTTACAAGTTTACGTTTCACAAAACTGCAAACAAGTTTTTCTCGTTGATATTGCCAAGACACGCAATGCAGTACTCAAGTACCACCAGACACTGGACGTGCTTTCAACGTTATAACATTGTAAAGACGTTGACACATGAAGGTATAAAGAAAACCATTGGTTGAAACAACGTTGAAAACCGTCCTGTGTCTGCTGGGGATCCTGGACTCAAGAAATCTTTTGCGAATCTTAAACAAGTATGAATCATTTTTCAAAATATTCCCTTATGAATCATCTTATGAATCAGAACTATTGGGAGTCAGCTAGCGCTCTGTTGCTCCGAGCAAACATTAGCTGAACATTATGTTCCAGTATCAAGAAGCCGTGATCTAGCGGTTATGGTGTTGGTTTCTAGATTATAAGATTGTGGGCTCGAGCCTTGCCTTGTGACTCGATTTCAAAACGACGATATGTGCGGTCAAAAGAAATTAAACTTTCGAATTCTGACCCTTACTACCGTGGCTGAAAAGGACCTTCTGTTTCTATACTATGTGCGGCCGCACTTTGTAACACGCAGCCGCACTTTGCAACGCATGGCCGCACTTTGTAACACGCGGTCACACATTATAACACGCGGCCGCACATTATAACACGCGGCCGCACATTATAATATGCGGCCGCACTTTACAAAACGCGGCCGCGATTCGCTTTTTCATCTAGTCTGCAAAGTACATGGTGTTGGAGACGAAATCAAAATCTAAAGGAAAAATCCCACTAGAGCAATCGAAGTAGCTAAACAAGACAACACAGACCTGTACATACGATTTTTGATGGTCCCTAAGGCTCACCACCACTTCCAGTTTTTTTTGTCATGCCTGATACAAAATGTATTCCACAAAAATTGGCTTGTCACTAGTTTTTCATTGTTTTATATGGATTTTATTCATTGTCTATAAAAATCTTCTGATACTTGACTCGATGAGAAACATCCCTTCTAACAGCAATTTTCTTTAAAATAACGATAAAATGGGGCATGAATGAATAAATGCTGTGCAAAAGACAAAGGGAAGCCGTCAAATCTGTAGAATTTCTATGGTACTAATTGGTCTAATAATTACAGTTTTTTGGGAGTGACCATTTTTATAACCCCCCTGTGTATTCTACCTAGTACCTACGTATTCACCCTCTGGTACTTTTCTAATTATCCAGATTTTTTCCCCGATTCGATTAACCCGTGGAGAAAAAAGGACTTTGTAGTGAAAAAATAAAGACCAGAAAAACACGTGTACAGTTTATATACTGCGGTCGCACAATACGTTGAAATACGCGACCGAAGTTTATAATATGCGGCCGCAAATTTCTATCTATTGTGCGGCCGCGCATTTGTATTAAATGTGTGGTCGCATATTACAATTAAATGTGCGGCCGCTTATTATAATGTGCGACCGCGTATTGTAATGTGCGACCGCGTGTTATTAAGTGCGTCCGTGCGTTACAATGTGCGGTCGCGTGTTACAAAGTGCGGCCGCATGTTTTAAAGTGCGGCCACGGTTTATAATGCGCGGCCGCACTTTATAAGGTACGCGCGCGTGTTAAAATTTGATGTGCGGCCGCGTATTGTAATGTGCAACCGCGTGTTATAATGTGCGGCCGCACATCGTATCGAAACAGAAGGTCCTTTTCAGCCACGGTACTTTACAGTGCGGTGCCAAATTTGCCTAAAAACATACCCTTACGGTGCGTTTTCGACATTTTCCCCAAGATTTAGCAAATAATTTATAATATTTTTCAAATTTCCTACCCTATGTAATGAGCTCTTCTCCCCGGAAAGATAACTAGCATAACCCTTAATAAAAACACTCTTTAACCTCCATAATTAAATAAGACTATCAGCTTAAAAGATTTTGACATAAATACACATTGACACTTTTACACAAAGGACCGTGATAGATGCCTGAATCACTTACTAAATATTAAGGTTGATATAAAAATAATTGGTTGATATTTTAAAAACGTTTGGTCATAGGAATATACCGTCAATCATTATGACGGTAATAGACATTTTTGGCAAGTTAAATTGACTGGCAATTTATGTCAACAAAAGTGACAGCAGTGTTGTCACGAGAACGAAGTATCGTCGATTTGTTGTTATTATTATGGTTGACGTTTTTTTTGGTTTTGTTGACCTCATCTAAACATTGGATGGGTGATCGATTGCCAGGTTTGAAGTTTTTGTGGTGATCATATTATAATTTATAGATATTTGTGTGCTCACATCCAACTACACGTTGTTTTTTTTATAGAACATCAAAATTTTGGTAGAGTCTAGATGTTCTCAATATATGAACACAAATAATAAAAGAAAATGCGTTGTCTCGAGGTAACCGTAATAAGGTAGCCTGGAAAATTCTCCCCAGAAGTTGAAAATAAAATTGGGATTCCTAATTTCAGCCTTCGCACGTTTCTAAGACAAATCTCAGCCTTAATGATCTTTGTAAGCTAGGTTCTAAGAAACAAAAAACATATAATATGTCAAACAGATTTTTTCTAGTAATATTACCAAACACTTTTATTAAGAGGCATGATGACAGCTCCTTTTTCCGGAGAACAAACAGATGACGTCAACACTTGATAGTCCTTGACAGGTTGTTTAGTATAGAATTATTTTAAGAATAGAAATCATATATTATTTTTTGGCACTGGATAAAAATGGTTCGTGGACTGTTTTATTTATACCAAGGTTGATGTACTTAGACTGTACGAAATAGCTTTGATGAATCTTAACTATCTGGGGATGAAGACAGTCAAAATTTTTATTCATATCGATATCGTTTGACACCTTCTAGCTGTTTGAAATTATCGAAAGATTTAGACCAATTTCCGAAATTCCTAAACCGAAATTATGAGAAAATGTATTTAAAATCAATTTACATACCGAAATATCGAAATAATTTCTCATTTTTACCGAATTCTTGGAGTGAAAATGGATATTTCCAAAAACGAAGAGTTTCTCAATTTCCGAAAACCAACACGATTATCGAATTTTTTTCAGAAAATCAGGAGCTAATCGAACGAAGCGCTTACAGCTAAAATAAGAGGTACGACATAAACAATACACCAGTGTAATCGAGAAAAAAGCCTTACTTTCGAAATATCTCCGTAATGTTGTTTCCCTTGTTCTTTTGTCCAACTTCGCAGAAAATCAAAATCAAGTTCGGAACGACTGCGAATTAATTTCACTTTCATCTTCTTTCCATTCAAAACAGCAGGAAGAAGATCACCAATCGTTTCTATCAATCCTAGTTACAAAAGTCCTTTTGTTCACGACTTTTTATTATTATTAACATAAAACCCAACAAATATTATCTTTTTAGATACACCAACAAATTTTAATGAAATAATTTTTCCAATGAAAATACGTGGCTGGTCTCCAATACTTTTTTACTCTTTATTTACCAAACAACAGCATCGAAACAAAACAGTTTTTTTCCTGATATGAAAATAGCTATAATATACAATCTTCCTTTCTTCCTTTTGTTCATAAGCCTTTCTTTAAATTATAAGTGTTTTTTCTTAAAGGAGGAAATTAATTTAATTACCGATATGCATCATTTAAAATGACATTTTTTACTCCAATAATTTTCTTAAGTTTTATAAGAACAAAATACTTCGACAGCTGCAAAAATGCCAATTAATTAGTGTATACACTAACTTACATTAAAACAGGATTATGATCAAAATCGGGGAAAATTTCACACAAATCGGGGAAATCTGAGAAAATTCTTCAATTCACGCACTCAGGCCTCGGTATACACCAGTTTTGACTTACAGACTAATTTTACTGGATGTTTTCAAAAGACAATTGTAGCAGTTAAACGGTATAATAACGGGTATAAACGAGGCAATAATAAAACGAACAAATTCGTTAGACCTGCAATATAAGACAGTCTTATTTTTTACCAAAGTCGAAAATATTCTACTTTCGAAATTTTCAAGTTGACGAGACTCTTTCCCGGATCACTTCTTTGATATCCAAGTTTATTTTTCTCAGTTGACTCAATAAGGAGTCCTCACAGAGAAAAACACAAAGAATGATAATATCAAAAGAATTAAGAACTCAAAAAGGATCACTTGTTGGGCATATCAAAATGTTCAACAAAAATCCACTCTGATTTCAAGGTAAAACAGGGATATGTACCTCCATTTGATTTCAATACCATTTTTCCCTCAAAGTTTCAAACATTTTCTAGATATTCTTTGTTACTCCCTCGGGTCCGTTTTTCTGGTTTTGGCGACTCGACTTCGGAAGCTTGAAAAACATTCCCAATAACCTTTTGCAAAAAGCCAGGTATCCTCTTTGCCTGAACCAGTCGATCCCTTTCTCTAGCACAGTATCGACACTATGATATAATAATCTATGGAGGTACCCTCCCTAATTGCAATAAAATCCAGCAGACTTAGAGCGTTGTTTTAACGTTGAAACAACGTTGGAAGGATGCGGCGATCCTTTACACACACAAAGAGAAACAAATCTTAATCCATGCATGAAACTACCGTTCTCGTATTCTTATAATAAATCAACTACAGAATCATTTATATGCTTTAATGTTGCATGATAAATGAGATCAGTGAATCTAATTATTTCCGATTAGGAAGTATTGAGACACTGACAACTACAAAATGCTTGCCATAGAGTCATTTTGCTCATTATAGCAACGCCGAACGTTAAAAAAAAATTACTATCTATTAAAAGGATATATTGATTTCCTGTCAGAGGGGTAAGCTCATAAGTTGGGTGGATTTCCGAGAATTTGAAGAGAATTTGGAGAAAATCAGTGGTTTTCCAGGGGTTAACGCGAAAATGTCTAAGAAATGTTGGATATCGCTTTTTTACTTGGAAAGGTCTACAGACGGCTTCTTTATTGTTTATGTCAGCTATTGTTAGAATTACCGTTGAAAACAAGTTCACCAAAGATATAATTACAAACGAGGAATTAAACAGTTGGTCAAAGAAATGCCCAGTTTGCAGTGAAAAAAGCTAACCCCGCCCTCTCCCAAGACTCAATTGACAATGTTGGATTTGAAATGAAATCTCGTCAATTCTTCACAATAAACTGACCTTCCACATTGAGATTTATAGGAGGGACTGATTGAAAATGCACTTTTATTCAACATTTTATTTCCTCAATGTCCTCAATGGTAGTATTAAATATGCATCATTGAAGGACCCATTAAATTAAGCACCTGCCACCTTAATATTAAGAAACTCTTAAAGTAAAACTCAAACAGGAAATCATTTAAAGGCTTACCTCAGATTTAATTGTTATCATGATTAAAAACTAAGCCAACCAAACCATATCAAACACTTAGTTTAAACTATCAATTTCTTCGTATTTCTCGTAACAGAATAACATTAACAAACAACACACAGATATGCAATAAAACAAAATACGATGAAAAATATTACAATAGAGGAGAATCATAATTAGTAAAAAGAACTCTGTAATTGTATACGTATAATGGGTGTTCAAATATAGGAAGATATTCAATTTGAAACATATTTTAGATTTCACTTTGGAGGTAAAATGACCCCTAAAATGTTTTTAAGGTCAGCCATTATTTGCAGAGGAGTGATGTAGTTGGATGGGATAAAATTTCACGGGATTAAATTTCGCACATTTTAGCAAGTAGTTTGAAACCGAAAATGCACTTTCCACTAAATCTCTTCCAAATGATGATCTGATGATCAAATGAAAGGACTATTCAATCTCTTTCTTAACTGTATCAAATTGGGCTATTCCAGAAAGAATCCGTACCCCCCATGTTGAGAAAGTCATTTTTTGGCAACCACCCTGGAATTTTGATAATTTTTTAGACCCCCCTGGATTTTAACCATGATCTTTAGGGACCCCCTAGATTTTTTGATGATTTTTTTAAGAACCCCCCTAGATTTTTACGACATATTCAGTGACACCCCCTGGATTACCACTTTGAGGTACCCCCTGGATCCGACCTCCTCAACATGGGGGTACGGACTATTTCTGGGATAGCCCATTTTAGATACAATTATTTTAAACGTTCAGCGAGAGAATCAATTTCAAAGAAATCTATGAAGGATTTGGCAACACATCTTAAAAACGAAAAATTCCTAACTGTAGTTCATATTTTTCCTCTGAATGAGAATAACAGCTACTTGAAGCGATACATGTTCCCTAGCGACATTATCCATTCGCTTAAGTGTTACATGTCTTAATACACCTTTTCGACGACCGTAGTCGCGCGGTCAGGCGCGTGCCATTTAATTACTTAATTACCCCCATAAACTCGACCCAATCCTTTTTTGACACATTTTTCTATTGTATCTAGGTGCGAAAAAAAGACTGGGACGGTTTTAGGGTGGTAAAGCGGACATAAAATACCCGCGCGGCGATTGGCGGCTACAGTCGAAAAGGTGTATTGAAAATAGGCTGTTTATTTGATGTCTTTAAATTAGTTGTTTCAAGTTTCAAAAGTGAAAGTGATCTTAGAATAACACTATGACTGAATGGCTTAAGAATTTTTAACAAGACGTCACCTCATAAACTATTAAAAATCATTTACTGTAAAAGTACGACAGTCATTTCTATAAATTTGGTAACAAATATAATGTATTCAAAACACTAGCCTATATAATCTAAAATTAAACTCAGATGTACTTTAACATGTCTGGAATTTTCGTAATGGTAAGATATTCTACTTTATGTAAGACTGAAAGTCACCGAGGTACAGTTGGTTCTTTTTCGTAAAATATTTTTTGGTTATCCGCCCTTACGAAGTTAAATGGAATAGAAGAACGGCCAGAGCTTGTGAAACTTGAGGACACAAGAATTCGGAAACGAAAATATTTCAATACTAGAGAATTTAGGAAATAACACAATGCAATATTTGACCTCTTTTGTAGGAAGGATTCATGCAAACTAATGTACCGTTACAACACAGAGCCCACAATATAGATAATCATGAAAATTTCCATTTCAAATTTTCAAAATATAGATTTGCTTAATCAGTAGAAAATACACACAAAAAATGATGATATAATAATTGGTTTGTTTACCTCCTGAAAGTAGTATTGTATGGAGCGACATAATTTATATCCACGATGCGTACAATATAAAACACCAGTGTAAAAGACCAAAGCGAAAACAAGTTCAACGTAAAAATCTCCATGCAAACACCATGATCGAAACTCCAACATTATGTTATTGTTTTTTTCTCATTTAATTAATTTTTACAAATTTTCTATCCATCCAAAATCCAGAAAAACAACAAAGATTGGTTTAAAAAGATGATACGGTGATAATACTGTAGTCAGACAACAAACATGACTGTTTTATGGGTTTTTTTGTCTTTTCTACATCAGTCACTCAAAAACAAAAACACATAATATAATTCAAGATTTGTAATCAATTTTCGAAACAAAAACTGTAGCCACAAAATCTACTGTGCAGGTATTGTTTCAATCAACCACAAAATCTAGTCATTTTCTTCTGTCTAAATGGTTGCCGCGCACATTAACAAAACGTCTGATTGCGATTAGCCATAATGCTTTTTATCATTTTTTACGCTTTTTATTATAAAAAATCACACTTTTTGTCCTGAGATATCTTTTACTTTCGTTTATGTTATAGATAATATATCTGTTTGCCTACTTTTTCATAAACGGAAGTTTTTGAATCGTGTTAAATATTTATTTGTACTGCAAAACACCGTATAACATTTCATGTAGGTCAGCATGATATGTTTTCATTTTTCCAATTTTTAAATTTTTATATCGAATATTATATCAAAAAGTTCAATCAAAGAAGAAAATTTAAAAAAGTAGATTTATTTTTCTCACGTGGGTGCGAACTGCCGAAAAAAGGAAAGTGTTTACAGAACATTTTTTTGGAAACTTGATAAAACCCCTGAAAGGAGTAGTTTTAAGAAACCAGAAAGAGGAACATACATAAAAAAGGACAAAACCTATAAACTATCATCAGACAGGAAAACAAACTAGACTTCATAGTTCATTGTGTTATAATTTCAAACTTGGTAACAAAATCTTCGTGCATTTTACTCCATTCAACTCTTTATTCAACGTACACAAAAAAATTGATTCATTTTAATAGCAACATAGCATAAATAACCTTGTGACATTTTTAACCGTTATCTTTCTCTATTAAACCTTATCAAAACACACGATTAAAAGCCTTCTGATTCACACGATAAAATCTCTGTAAAATAATCAACTTATAATATTAACTCCACTTGCACGTTTTAGCAAAAAAAATCTGAAACTAGAAAGCACACACTAATAAATAAACACTATACGCAGAAATATTTAAAGATTTTCTTTTGTTGTTGCTGATTGATCATAATTTTAATTGCTCTCTATTAATAAGTGCCAATTACCTTATTAGATATTAATGACACTGGTTTATGTGTCTCCTTGTATCGCGTTTTATCTCAATTTTCAGAACAAGATTCCACCACAGTCAGCAAAAATATTTTAAGCAGTAGTACAGGTGCAAAAGAAAGATTTTTCTTTATCAACGGTACTTGAAATAATTAGTTACTGTAAGGTCAAGAGGAGAAAACTCCTTCAAACCCCTAAAGAAGATGAATAAAGATTCTAGATACTCTGTCTGGAAGACTTTGAGAATATTACACCATTGCTTTTTTAAAAAGGTTTTTGCAAGTGGATTTATGGATTATTCTTTTCAGGTAATTCAGTCCCGGATAAAGAAAATACCCATGAAGGAGAGTGTTGATTTCCATATATGGAAATAGGGATATGGATAAGAGCAACACTCTCCGTCAAAAATATTCTGATTATTTCCTTCTGTATCCGCCACTGCAATTTTAAAACTACAACTAGAAAAATATCAAGTACAATTTTATCAATAATATAGATGACTCTTACCAATAAATTCTTAAAGTTTAGTCTCTTCCTTGCAAAAGTGTTTTCAAAAAATCAAGAGATTACTGATTAGCATTCCGTCAGTTTGATTATAGCTTTGACCTTGTATGTTCAAATAAAAAAATGAGAACCTTTCTTCTTTAAAAGGTATTAAGTATTTCAAGATAATAGAAATTATTATTAGTTTTAGTAATTCTTTGATTTGTCTCTTTTAAAATCAGTAAAGACCTTTTAAAAAGAGTAATACAAAATACCACTTCAATCCATCTAGACCAATTGTGTTAAAATGTAGTATACAAACAAATTATTACTTCCTGCTAAGGGATAAATAGGTATTATAGGCAAGAAAAAGCTTTAAAAACATCAAATGATTACAGAGAGAAAAATAACAACGTACTCTTTATTATGTTGAAGATTGAACTGAAAATATAGGGAGATATTAATATAACGAAATACAAAATTCTCCAACTTGTTATTTAAACTTTTATAGTGAGTACCAAAATACAATCCAAATCACACAAATCATCCAGCTCAAAAGAGTATTTATCAGAGGGACAGAGAAGATACTTTTAAAATCCCACTCATAACCTGGTAACTTTTAAAACCAGGAACGCCCTATATTTTGTTTGTGAAAGGGTATTTTATCAAGATAATTGCGACTTATTTGTCAAAAAAATGATTAGCATCACAATAATAAGTCCACAGCATTACCCTTAACCCTAACTCAAAATCCGAAACTTTCCAGCTTCAACCTCAACATTTACGACCCAAATCACAATATGCTAGCCCACTAAATATGAGGAAGATCCTTGAGGACGACCCTTGAAAGGAAACTTGAAAGCCTGACCATAACTATAGTGAATGTTTTATTCTGGTGAAGAAACTGGTACCACTATGTTAACCACAATGCTGCTGTCAGAAAAACACGTAGTAAAGTCACTCGCACAAGAAATTCAATTGATGAATGTACAACAGCAAAAACAAAAAGGTAATGTTTTATGTCGTAAAAAGATACAGCTAGCACTCACGGGTAACAAAAAATAAGATAAAAGAAACACAGAAGTGATAAATTTAGAGTAAGTAGAGGATCATGTTGGATTGGAAGACAGACATAGCAGAGAAAACGAGATAGAATTTTGTTCTTGAAATGATGAGTAGATTTTAGTGTTCTTTTTTCACATGGTCATTCCACCTTCCACCTGCCAACAAAATTAGACAATTTAGCAGGGGTCTTGAGTCCACAGAATTAAATTTAAAAATATGCTTTAAAAAATCTCCAAGGCTAATTATGGTAAATTGAAAGGAATCTAAAATAAAGTTTAAAATCTGATTCAAAAGTGTTGTGCTAAAATTTTGGAAATTGTTGAGATTGCACTAGAATCAGGAAGTCTTCCAACCAAGTAAAAAGCTAGCTAGATTAATAAATGCATATATTTCAGCTCACAAAACCCTGGAAGAAGTTGATACTCCAATAACATACTGTTAATAACATGATTGAGATACATTTAGCCCAGAATTTTGATTGGCAAGTCATATTATGCAGTTCCAACCAGTTTTTGGTTAATAAATGAAATTCCTGTAGCAAGTACATGAACAAAGTGGAAAACACATGCCGTTCACTGCTCCTGGGGGTAAACAAATATTTTCTGGAATGATCCAAATACAAGTGTAATAGAAGAAAAAAAGAATCAAAATAAGTCTTTAACTAAAAACAGCTGAATTTTTCAAGAAACCCACCTTTTTCAACTTTTTCAACTTCAAGTTCAACTATTGCCCTACTTGCAGATGAAACCAGGCAAAGTCAATAAAATAATTTGATTAACGAATGCAATTGAACACCAATCAGTCAAGCACTTCCCGCAGTTGCAGTATAATGTGATATACATTTTCTTGCTTTCTAACCTATAAAGCCTCAGAATAATTATCAAGATTCAGTCAGGGAATATTGGCAAGTTTTTGTCTTCGCTCACATCTTTAAAATCACGTAATAAGCTAGTGTTTTTGTCTCCGTCATAGTCACTAGGAATTAAAAAATGGCTATAAAATTATTTTGCATCGATGTTACTTGAAATGTTCTACTAGAGTCGTACAATACCATTTGAACAATTCTATCCAGCACGATTTTCATGTTCTTCGTTTCTTCGTTCTGAATAAAGAATAAAAAAATGACACGTGACGTGACAGAACAAATGGTCATACAATGGAGTTACATAAAGTTGAAAGAGGCGTAAAAGTTATAATTATAGAGAATCTGTGCGATTTCCATCTGGGGAATGGATTCAATCTAAAATTTTGTTTTCCTTTCCCATTTCATATATATACACCATTGGTCTATGGAAAGATAATTACTTGCACACCTTTGGAATTTGTGAATGTTTCAGATCTTTTTAGAATATTAATTGTTTTCATGTTACAGCATTGTTTTATAAACCTAATTTCAAACTCCTTAAAATTTAATTGATGTCTTTTTTATGTTAGCAATCTTACTAGACGCTTTTCTGGATGAATTCCCAGACTGAGATTCCTCTTTCCAAATTTTTGCATTGACTGAAAAAAATTGCTCTGGTTTTCTTTATTCTTCTATCCACGGAAACTTATTTTGGAAAACATGCACACAAGAAACTATCAAATGGAAGAAACACTAAATCTCATGATGGCAGGATAAATAAGAGCAACAAATCTAATCAGAGTGATGTCAAAGAACTTTTTTACTACTTTTATAAGCTCTTTTATACCGTCAAGTTATACAACTTGCACACTCCAGTTACAACTTGCACACCACCATCTTCAAGACTTCGCTGGTCGCAAA
>JAUJPO010061914.1:0-13092 GCA_032270745.1 Tiaropsis multicirrata | reverse complement strand
TTATTTATGGCACAGAACTGTAATAACCTTTCACCTCTCTCATTATTTTTTCCAAGACCATATTTACGGCAACCTTTGGCCATAATAGGTCTCCATTTTTCCCAACTTTTGCATTGAAATCTCCAAGGATCATGTACTTCGGTACTGTGTGGAAGGTTGTTAATCTTTCCTTGAAGAATTTCGTAGAACGCGTCTAAGTCAGTTTCACTGTAGCTTGAATCAGGGGCGTATATTTGGAATATACAGAGGTTCTCCTTTTCCTCTATGTTGAGGGTAATAATCATGAGACGTTCAGAATGTAGATCATAGTCAGTCAGGTACTGTGAGATGTCTTTTGATATGACAATTGCAACTCCTTGCGGTGTATTTGATCGGTTCTGGATTAAGTCTCGAAGGGATGATAAAACCTATATATACATATATAAATATTTGAATTCTTATATCTTGAAGCATGTTATCCCCAATAATATTTCGAACTGAGAAAGAACATTAGAAATCGTCTACCCCGTTGAAAAGAATTCATTTTCGTTTACTCATTTTCATTCCCACTGAGAAAATAATTCCCATCGACTCAATGAGGAGACAATCGCTGTACAAAGACCCAATATTCACGGGAAATTTACGGCAAGAAGATAATCTGCACAAAGTAAGAATATATTATGATAAACGCGAGGTATATAATACAAAATGATCAGGGGTTGTGATAAAGAATTCAATTTTGGATTTTAGGTAATGACTGACTGATCTATTTCAGCCTTTCTTGGGATCTTGTTTCCAGAGTTATAACTGTCGAACGTGCTAACCGCACTGGCTCAACTTCAGTATCTTTCAAATCATTCGTAGGCCCAATTGTAAATTTCATTGCTTAGGAAATATTTTAGCATTCCTTAAAAGGTTTTAGCCTCGTTTAAGCTAAAAACTCGTCCCCACCAGGCCCCAAAAATGATAATTTTCGAAAAATAAAAGAAATGTCCCCAAATATTGGCCCAAGGAACAAGGGTGCCAAATTTCAGTCAAATCCGACAATTTTTGAAGTCTCCAGGCTGCCCCAAAGTTTTAGCCTCGTTTTGGCGAAAAACTCGTCCCCAGGCCCAAAAAATAAAGATTTTCAAAAGATGAAAAAAACAGGTATTTGTCAATTTTTGAAGTCTCCAGGCTGCCCCAAAGTTTTAAGGGGACACACAGACAGACATTGTCAGATTCTAGCTCAACTGAAGTTGAGAATAAATTCTTTTGTGTCTTTGTATAGGTGGGGTGATTCTTTTAGCCCTTTATCGTAGCCTCCTTCTCCTCCTTACCTCTTCCCTCATTTTACGAGCCTTGTGCCAAAATCTTCATTTTTTCTGCCACAAATGCCTGTAGCCCCGTAGGTTAGTCCATGTTAGAAATGGTTCCTTTGGCATAATTTGTTCAATTACCATGCATACTACTGTAAGATTCGAGACTCTAATCTCCAGGTCTGATACTTTGAAAAACCCAAAAAACGTTTAATCCTTTATTGCATGAAAATTTCAGGGCATCTTTCAAAATTAACTTGGGAGCCATAGTTAAGTATAAAACCTGGAAAACTGCAAAGTCCTGGAATTGAAACTTTATTTTGATGAAGAGGGTAAAATCTCAAAAGTCACCAACCATGGTGGGTCCTCCAGTTTTTGGTTTTCACAAAAAATAGGAAATATTGGGTACAAGTAGACTATTTTCTTTTGACCGTCCTGGAAATTCGTCTTGGTTTTCTGAGTGACCACCCTGGCACTATTGTGGGCTTCAGGGCCGAAAGCTTTCGAAATTTAAATGTTTTAATGAAATTCCGAAAATTTTAAGTCTTGAGCTGAGAAAATGACAAAAATTTAAAATTCTGTCACTAAAATGTGACATTATAAATCTATTATACTCTCAACTAATAAAATCGTTTTTATCAAAAATGGTACCATATTATATATACATGACGTTTTTCATACATCTTTAAAAAAAATTTACATTGCTTTCAATAAAAAATCTACCTAACCAAAAGAAATTCTAAAAAAACTACATAAAGAACAGAGAAGAAGACATATGATGTCAATATGACATATTTACTGCATCAGCATAAATGTTTTGTAATTGGCTGAGTCAGCATACATTTACATATGAGCTTGTTGTTGAACAGGGATAAACACGTTATCATTGTGATGTTGAACACCTTGACTTGAAGCGGCGCCCACAAGGTTATGGTGGACTTGGTGGTGCACATCGGGTGCATCAGGTACCATTTGTTCATTCGTTTGGTCTTGATCGTTACAATGATGCGTTCGCAAATGAGTTCGCAAATTGGAGGATGAGATGAACTTCCACTTACAGATGGAACAAGAGTAAGGTTTGACGCCTGTGTGGGTGAGGATATGCGATTGTAGATTACCGCTTGTGGTGAAGGCTTTGGAGCATGCGTGACATTTGTATGGTTTTTCACCCGTGTGGATTCGAATGTGTCGACGTAAATCGCTGGATGAAACGAAACCTGAAGTGAAAGTAAAGAGGAAATAATATTCAGCTTTTTTGTCATAATGATGTTATAATGATGTTCAAACAACGTTAAATGTGTCAAATGCTTGGCTTGAAACATAAATAGGTTTTTAAAATTGATTTACTGTAAGAATTGAAAAGAGGACAGGTTGAAAGTTAACTTGAATTGTCGAAAGGATTGGCAATTTAAGAATAACTCTTTGTACTACATTTGATTTTTGAAAAAAATTAAAACCCGTTCCGGGGTCGTGATGAGCCGGACTGGGTCCAGAACTATGAATTTAGAGCATGTTTGTTTCTATACATACCTTTGTTGCAGTGCTTACATCGATGTGGTTTTTGACCGGTGTGTGTCAAGATGTGTCGTTGAAGATTTGTGAGTTGTGCAAAGCCACGATTGCATTCAGAACACACGTATGGTTTTTCACCTGAAGAAACGAAAAATATAGAAAATTAATACTCAATGTCATTCTGAAGCTGGATAGGGGTACACCAACAATGGAAGTGCCAATTTAGAAAGGTATTAGAATAACCAAAGCATGCTTAGTTTCGGAATTAATCAACTCTTTTACGGAGTTTATAGTCTTGGCGTTGGCTTGAAAGTTCAGTTTTTTACCTGTATGAATTCTCATGTGTATTTTGAGGTGTGCTGCAAGAACGAATGCTTTATGACAAACTTCGCATTTGTGAGGTTTTCTGCCCGAATGGATGAGAACGTGCCGTTGATAGTTCCAACTACGAGTGAACTTTTTGTTGCAGTATTCGCATTTGAAGATTTTTTCACCGTCTTCCAGTTTTGGTGATAAGAGATCTCCATTGAATCGTGGCATCACTTGTAAAGCTCCTTTGTCAGTTGTACGTTGCATAGCTTCTAAACCACTGTTGATGATGCTGTCCACAACAGCTGCTGAGCTGTGGTCTGAACGATTAGAATCATTGGATGAAAGACTGTCGGTTTCGGACCCTCCGTCGATACGGCGTCGTCTTCGGGGCCGTTGGACTTGTTGGTTTTCGAGGGCGGCTGCGACGGCGTTCGGTAAAAGCATTTGTGTTTCCTTTCGCCCATTGTTGTCAAGATCAAAAAATTCATTGTAGAGGTCACGTTTGACTTTATCGTTTTGGTCACCGACGTCAAATTGACCAGTGGGTCCAGCCAGAGGGTTTCCGAGACCGAATTGGCTCATGACTTGTTGCTGTTGTTGTAATTGTTGTGCCTGTTGTGGAAGGAATTGTGCATATTGTTGTTGGAATTGGTCGGTTTGTGTGGATGAAGATGGGAAGAAATTGGAGAGGTTGGTAGCATTGTTGGCTTGGTTGTTCAGATTGTTGACCGGGTTGCCAAAGCTGCCGAAGGTTGTATTTGTCATTTGTTGTGTCTGAAGGTTCATTTGGTTTGGAAGATTCAGATTTGGCATGAAGTTGTTTTTTTGCGTATCTTCATTGGTGGGTTGGAAATTGGACCAATTGTTAGCGGGAGCGTTTGTGTTTGCGAAGTCTTGCTGATAGTGACGCGTCCATAGGGTGGGAAGGTATGAAGAATAGTATTCTTGTGGGTAGAAGTATGCAGGAGGGTAGAAGAAGTTACCATTGTTTGGTACTTGCTGGTCGTGCAGTCCTGATGGATCTAAAGAAGAAAAGATTTAACTGAGATTTTGAGGATTTTGAATACTCAAACTATATCTGTCTTCCGAGGAAATTGCCCTTCGCTTTTTTTTATAAGAACAATTTTATAAAACGAATGCAAAAATGAGAGCAAAAATAAGAACAATTTTAAAAATTTATTCTTTTTTTGCCATTTTATTGTTCTTATAAAATTGTTCTTATATCTCAACAGTTGAAAACACTGAAATAGGACATAAATATGCTAAAAACTAGAGACTTTACTTTGGTACTTAAAAAACTTTGGATTTGATATAAAAGGATACTAGAAATAAATACAAGATCAACAAAAAAAGAATTATTAAAAAAAGCTCTTCCGGTTCTTGCTTGAGATATTTACATTTTTGTCCGTTTTTTAAACAACAGATTTTCATGGAAATTTGATAAAATACTTCTTATGAGAGGTTTGACCGTGAAAAGAAATAAATAAAAGGAGTCATAGAAAAAGAAAGGAAAGAACTTTTTGATCTCAAATTTTAATGAAAGGTCTTGCATAGTAAAAGCTTTAAAGTGATCAAGTTTCTATTCCAAACTGACGAAGTCGAAAAAAACCCCATAATCTCGGGAAAAGTGTATGAGAAGGTACTAATTAAAATCGCGATTAAAATCAACCAATTAGAACAATAGCTTTAGAAATGTTCAAACTGTTATTTCAAGACACAAACCAAAAATACACGCTTTGAACGTTCTAAACTTTTTAGAATTTTAAAAACTTTAAAAAAAGTTTTGCTCGTAGATGGTGCCCTCTCAATATTTAAGAAATCTTTGTTATTATTTAAATTATCCTAAAAACATTTTGACCCCGAAGTGTCCAAAATACGCAAGTAAAAAGCGAACCTTCTCATATGAGGAAAAAAATCGTGCACGAGTAGAATTGCAATGGGATAAAAAGCAACAAGGCTGAGATTTGACTCACATAATAAGAACAATTTAAGAACAGTACTTGAGCCTAAATTCGCCAAAAGAATAAGAACAGCCGAGACTCATCGCAGATGATTTCATAAAATAGTTACTTTATTATTTCGCGATTTTAAGTCAAATTTCTTGGCATTTTGTGGTTTACCGAACTCGACTGCTAAACCGCGAAATTTTCATTCAATAAAAGTAATTGAAAAAAAGTTGACTTACCTCCAGTTGGGTTAAGTGAATTTTGTGGAACTTGAACATTATTTGGTGCCACGCCCACATCTGTGGCTACGCCCAAATCACCACCCAGACTACCATCGTCAACCTGTTTATCTTTCTTGACCAAAAATGCTTTAGGCATGATGAACTAAATTATAACGTATTAAAATCTCCTTTGACCCACGTGAGTACAAATTTGAAGTTGAATGAAACTTTGTGTAGTTTCACAAACAGAAAAATGCTGAATGACTTTATTAGAAGCCGTTTGCTCGAATGAAAATCTTTCAGTATGAAAGTTCAAAAAAATTCTACTACAAGTGCGCTTCCTCTAATGTAGCATATGAGTGAATAAGTATCGTTTGGCCGAACGTGCGTTTTTTATAACAAACTTAACTCTCCACTGAAGAAAATCTATTCTTCTCATAGCACAAAAGACAAAAAGAGAATGAAACAATAGAACAGCCACCAGTCCTCCTCTTTCAAACAATGGTTTTCAACCCAACATAACAATGGTTTCTTTTTTTTCGACCTGCCCTTGAACACTGTTTTATACACATCCATATGACGTACATAATTTGTTGTTCAGTTGTTGTTTTTTTGAAGGCGTTAGAAATAGCTCGGCCATGCGCACAGATCAATAAGGAGAGGCAGCTGGATGAGGAAAATTTTCGCATGCAAATTTGAGGCTGTTGTAAAAATATTGCACAGTTTTGGAAATTAAAAAAAATCGTCAAAATTTCTCAGGTGTGAATTAGGATTATTATTCTTTTGATTTAAAGTAAATAATTGATTTCATTAGAAATTGTTTTTGTGAATTGAAAAAAAATGTTATAATTGAGGAGCGTGTGCGCGTGGATTTGGTTACACAGCTGAAAGAGCCTTCATTTTGAAAGAAATTATAAAATATCTAATTTTTTTGTTCAAAATCTTTAATTGCATTACATTATTTTTGTCATTTTTGTTGAAATTGAAATTTTGAGACATGCAATTCATATGAGCCTTGACTTGAATGCATATGACGTTCGCTGTACGCAAAATATTCGTTACTTTAAAAAGAAATATTTGAATACATGAAACACAAATAAGTTCACAGTTTGTTCGTGAAAGTTTGTTCGCGGTTGGTTGAGCATAAAAGATCAAAGATTAGGTATCACCTACAAGCTAAAATTGTCTTCTCTGTTTCTTGCAAGAAAAAACAAAGAATTTTTTTGTGGCGAAAAAAGCGCGCAAAAAATTACCATGAAAAAAAAGGCGCGAAATTGCAATATATTGGCAATGAAATAACAAAAAAAACGGTGAAAAATCTTAATCCCACGAATTTTCAATTTTCTAGAGTCTATCAATTTTTTTATTAACCTTAGTTGAGCATGATGGAAGAAACAAAACACAAAAGACAGAGAAGAAAAATTCGCGCTCATTTCTAGAGATTCATTTAATTCATACCGAATTTGTGCAAATCGAAATGTGCTCAAATTTACTGCTGCATCATTAGGAGAAAAGGTCAAAAATCATAAAATCCACAGAATCATAATATAGTAACTTTAGACTGTGAATCTCGTGTAGGGTCGCAAAAGACACAGAAATGAAAATTTCTTTTTCTGAAAAAATGTGAGAAAAGTACAGCACGGAATTTATTTCACGACTTTTAGCAAAAAAATGCCGAAAATAATCCCATGTAGGGTAATTTTCCGAAATCCAAGCTACAAAACCTACTGAAACAACTGAACATTTTATCCATTTTATTTCACACTATTATGAAAAGTATTTACCTAAAGAATTACTGAAATTACTGAAAAGATCAACTGTTATAAAATATTCAATTGCTTGAAGTCAACAAAGGGTTGATCACGAGGAAGACCAAAAATCAATTTGTTGTAAAATTATCTGAAGGAATAAAAAAGCATTGATAAAATTAAAGGGACTTTTGACGTCATCAATACTTTTTCAATAATAATACTAAAGCCACCCTTCATTCTCTCTTCGACCCAGAGAGCCCTTATGATCAAACGCTAAAAATAAAATATCGATGATAAAGGAAAGCTTCCTATTGCAAAATCTTTAAGATATTACAAGAAAATACGAGGGAAAATTTTAGTTCCTTTTTCTATTCACCGATTAATTGCTGAGTCAGCTTCCTTATCGGACAAAAAAATGTGACAAAAGTGACGAATTTCTTTGGAGGTGACGAAAATTTTGTCCGACGAATAATTTAGTCCGACGAAAAAAAAGTCCAAAAAAGAAAGTTTTTTAGGCTAAAATTTACGTTCTTTTTGGACAAAAAGGACGAAAATATTTGTGGGTGACGAAAATTATGTCCGACGAATAATTTACGACGAATAATTTAGTCTGAAGAAAAATTCTCGAGTTTTGAGAATGGTTTATTTTCCTTTATCCAGCCTAGTAGTGCGATATATATATTTATAGGTTAGTGAAAGTTTATTGTTTTTTATGTTTAGTGCTGAAGGTCCCGCATTCTGAATTGCTAAAGGACGAAGAAGATGATATATGCTCAAAATCAGATATAAAAACAGCAAAAAAAATTCTAGTTCTTAGTTTCAATAAAAACTTTCTAAACGCACCATAGATACGAGAGGAAAAGTCGTGAGGGATTTTAAGCGATTTTCTCTATAATTATTTCATCCGTATTGATTTACTCGGATTTACTGTAGCTTTTCTTTATAATTATTGAAGAATCTGGTGTCAAAGTCTTTTTATGTGTTATCCCAGCAGATACTAGATGTTGTTTCAACGTTGGAATGTATTTTTTTTTTTTTAGTTTTCCTTTACATGAAAACGAAGACACAGATTTTAGCAGTTGGTCTTAGAACGGTGAAATTAACTGGAAAAAAAAAATTAAAAGATTGATTTTCAGATGTGCGGATTATTTGGGATGTACCAGAGTTTCAAAATGAGATTTAAATCAAGTTCCAAATTGGGTCAAAACTTGACATGTGCGTGAAAAAAGCAATTTCGAAACATTTATACAAGTGTCTAAATGAAAAGCTTATTATTTCCCACGTGGAAAGGAGAGAATTATCCACTTATAAAGCTAATTAGTTCCCAGCCTTAAAGCATTGGTTTTTGAAGAGAGATCTGGAATAGGACTGGGTACGGTATTCCTTGTTTAAGCATGTTATTGAAGTTTTTTTCCCAGGCAAAAAAATGAAAGAACTTCAATTCACCACTTCAATGTATTTTTCTTCTATTTTGGACAGGTATTCATAGCGCGTGAGAAAAATGTGAGAAATATTTGAAAAAAAAATACCTGCATGGTTGGTAAACAAGTTTTAGAGAAAAGTTTGTTGGGTGTGGAAAATATTTTCTGTGTTTGAGACGTAGTTGTATATTTTGTTTGAAAAATTGTTTGAAATTTTTGTTTCAAAATTATGTTATTAAAAAAAGCAAACAAGTCACATGACAAAATTTCTTAACAGTCCAATGTCACTTTAAATTTCGATTAAAATTATGTAATTTGATTATATTTTTCTTTTAGAAATAAATTTATCACATGACATAAAAGTTACAAAAATTTTGGTATTGGTAGGGATACAAACGACAAAAATAGTTAATAAATAAAATAAATAAATATAAAGAATTAGTAGAAAAATATTTGACTTTATAAACAATTTCCTGGTAAAAATTCAACCCAACCCAAAGCAAAGTTTAAAAATACATTTTCCCACGCTTCGATAAGAAGAAAAAAAAACCACTCACCAAAAAAATATTAAAGATCAACTTCCTCAACAGAAATATCCTCAGCAGACGATCAACCATGGTTAATAGTTTTCAAACAATAGAAATAATTTAAAAAATTGAAATATTATTTTCAAAAAATGATCGTAAACAAAACCTATAAAATGACGTCATACCTATTCATTGGCATTGGTAAGCTATATATTAATAGTAATTATTCCGATTATTAGCATAACCTTCTTCAGGTAATGGCCTGCTTCTTCGTAACAAAGAAATAAATTGATCATGTGAAAACCACTTTTGCACTTTGTTAAGCTTTCCTTTGTTATCCATCATTTATTTTGCATGAAGATCGCCTCCTAAAAATAAATTTCACAAAACAAATCAATCGCATCTGTGATTCTGTTATTTCCATTCAAAACCAGAATACACGAGGTTTGAATCGAGTGAATTATTAAAGTGACTTGGCTTGAGAGCTGTACCAAAAACTTGAAACCAAAAATGACATAAAAAACCATTAAAACACGCGGCTGAAATTGAGTAAAAGTGTCTGGGAAAGAACTTTTTCTTCATACACGTTCTTTTTTTATAAAAACATCGTGATTGGAGGAAGCCTATCCAGATCTTAACTTTTCTGAATTTAAGCCAAAAAATGTTCTTATTTTTTGCAAAAAAAGCAGTAAATATTTTTGGCTATTCAAGCCTAATGTTCTTAGAAATAAGCATTTTAGGCATATATTTAAGGGTGATATGGGGTGGGAAATTTGAGAAAATGTGGATATCAAAGTTAAAGAGCATCCGAGCCTAAACCAAAAAACGTGTACATTCCTGTTATACATTTCCAAGGAACTACAATTAAGTTTACTGCTCCGAAGCCTTAGATTTTCTCATGCGGTTTGTTGTAACATAAAAAGATACCTTTCCAGCTCGATACTGAAAGACCTCAGGGATGAAGTGCTTGGAAGAACAAATTTCTCTCCACCGGTGTTGCTTTTTGATAGAAATACTTGAAGCGAATCCCCTGTAATTGGAAAACGAAATTGTTTCAAAAAAAAAATAAATAGAAACGCAGATGCAAGGTAGTCTGGAAATCAAAATTTAATATTGCTTGGAGACTGAAAACCGCTGGTCATGAAAATTCAATTTTGGAATGTAATTTCCTGTTAAAAATCTGCAAAGGTCAAAAATGAAAACATTTGAACATTTTATAGTCCTGCAAGCTGCACGGACGGGGCTCTGATACAGTTTTGAAAATAAGACTGCACTTTCTACAATTAGAACTTTTAATCAATGACTTTCTTAATCACGTGATGCGTGAGACTATACTTGATCAGTGTGCAGAATGTGTGTAAAGCGGTCAGCGGTTGGTAAATGATAAAAAGACCACGGGAGGGTCACCAAAGGTTGAACGCAATATAATTGACATTAGAAAAAAAGATGTGATTAATGTAATCAAGGGGTACGGTCATGATGGCGTGTCCTCCAGGATTTCTCAGAGGCCTTTCTTGATTAAAATCAAAACCAAAATTAGAATTTACCAGTTGCAAGCCTTGGCCGATATACAAAAAAAAAGAAACTGAATCTCTGAGTGAGAGTCTCGCCCTTTAAAAATAGGTGACATATTTTAACCTACTCGCCCCCAAAATCACCTTGGCACACTTCTTTAAAAAAAGCTCTATGTAATATTTTACCTGCATTTCCCATGCTGCTTTGTCGAGATAACTTGCTTTGAAAATTCGAGTTCGCCATAACCAGATACGCACAAATTTCTTTAGTATTTCGTTTTTTGAAATAGTTAAAGTAATTTTTTTTTTAAATGAATTATTAAAACAAAAAAAACGTGAGTAGAATATGTGACTGGTTTAAATCGTATAAATTTCGCCTTGAATCATTAAAATGTTTGAAAATTATTTTACTTTCACAAGTATCAAATCTTTGGCATTAGAACTTGGCTGTTTTATATCAGACAGTATTAGTACTAGGATTGGGAAAATCCTTCTGAACTAGGCGCAACGGGCCTATTCTGTAAGCTATGTAAGATCAAATAATCGAGAATCAAGCAACTATAAAGAAAGACCTTAGCATGACTTGATCATCTTACGGTTTCAGTTCAAAAGAGACGCATAACAACTGTGGGTTATAGACAATCACCAACTAAGAATTTCTATGAAAATTCACCCTCATTTCAAGAGATTAACAAGATGGGTTTAATCATGACTGTGTTGCACTCTTACAAATTGTACAAAATGTACGGTTCTTCACAGAGATGAAACAGCTTGAAATGAGGTCCACCTTGGAGATTTTGCAGTTGCAAATACATATAACACTTGATTGAATTATAGAATTGTGTAAACTTTCTAACACTATTAGCTCGTGGGGCTCTTCATCTTCTGACATGCGCTTTTGTTTAAGGGGCTGAATGTTTAAGAATAAGGTAACCCCATTATGATACGGCGGATATAGTGTTTCAAGGGAGAGCGGCAAATTGCGTTTTTCTACATTTAATGAAAATACGCGCTTGTTTTTTTATATGCACCCATTTTTTGTAAGCAACCCTTTCGTAAAAAAAGGTCGAAAACTTGAGAATTATCTGGTTAAAGGTACCTAAAAGTCTGCGGTGTAAAATATTCTTGTTTCGTCTAAAAATACCAAATTGTGAATATTGCTTATTTCTAAGTAGCGTTTGTACAAATTCTTGTTAGGTAGGAGGGTATGGAGCTGCCAAATTGAGCCTATTGAAGCTTTCCGTAGTAAAGTCTCTTAAACGAGTTTGGAGAACAAAGCATCCAGACAAAAATTTGTCTCTTTTATTCAAGCAATTTTTAGAGACTTTTGTACTAAAGAACGACATGGGCTCAATTTGGCAGATACATTATATGGTAGTGTGTTTTTCCTGTAGATAGACTTAAAATTTCACCCAGTTTAAGATAACTAAATTAAGCGAAAAAATCGGGAATTCAAATTTCTCACTTTTAATGAGATCCATTTCAAAGCTCGGAGCACATGCAAAGCTTCCCACCACGACAGATTCGTGTTGAACTATCATCTGAATGTTGAAAAGACGTCCAATTGGGATCAATTACCCCTAATTAGGCGGTGATCGGCCATATAGGGGAACAATTATGAGGCGGCATCTCTTTAAAGTAATTAAATCTATGTTATAAATGTACTATTACTTGTACGGGTGGATAACTAATTTCTTAAAGGTGTCAATGTTTTTTATTAAGTGACTCAATGTAAATTCATTGGGTTAATCAAATATTTTGATTCCTTCATCCCTCTCATTTTAGTGGTCCGGATTACTAGAGTTTTTCGGATCTCCTCATTTTATGATAGCTCGTTGTCGTTGAAAAGATCACTTTGAGTGGATAATAATTGTAAAATCAAAAACTCTTGCTTTGAAATTAATACCGAGGAGTGTGAAAATGAAAAACCTCGAAACGTTAAAGCATTCTTTTTTTATAAGAACCAGTAAATTTCTGCCGAGGCTCGGATGCTCTTAACTTGGATCCACATTCTCAAATTTACCACCCCCACCCCTTTGGTCTAAGCTTTTATTAGGAAAATTCCCATCCTCAAATTTGCCAATAGATCTGAGGATCTGAGACTCGATGTTCTTATAAAATTGTTCTTATAAAAAAAAAGTGCAAAGGAAAACTTTTGAAAGGATACGAGCAGCAGTATCTGCTTTGATTAATCCACTGTTTGGTTTGTTGGAAGATAACACGGCTGATTCGAATAATCTTCGCCTCAGTTGTTCAGAGTATAATGGTGTGATCAATGTCTCGATTGCCTCAGCAAATTCCATATCATTGAAATAACCAGTGCGTCTGACAGGGTGAGACCTTAAATTTGCAGATAGCTAAAAATACAATGAATTTTGATATAGAAATCGTGAATCAAGTATCTAGATTGACCATCTCTCTCATAAGGCAAAACCGACAACATTTTCATAATGCATAACATAACAGGCACTACACGTTTTTTTTTATAAGAACATCCAAATTCGAGGAAGCCTTCAATGTTCTTAGCTTTTTTAGTTTCAAGCCTTAAAATGTTCTTAATCAAATCTTTTAATTTGAGTCTCAAAAATTTGCTGATAGGGTACTTCATGGC
>JAUJPO010061903.1:0-13096 GCA_032270745.1 Tiaropsis multicirrata | reverse complement strand
AAATCTCTTCCAAAAGACCAAATTTCGAAATCTTTTGTGTTGCAACTGAATGCGCATTTTATTTCCATCAACACAGGCCAAAAATCAAGATTTCAAGTTGAAAATAGAAAAGGCAGAAGGGCTTCGCCCTCCTGTATAGCCAGCCTATGACGGATATATACGTAGTTGGCAGTCAACGTGTTAAAATAGTAATGAATGGTTGAGAGGAGATTAGTAATTTTACAAGAATTATCATGATTGGGTCCGCCGTTCCTTTAGAGATTATACATCTATTGTCTATTTTAAAGAGCTGGCGCGTCTGTTGTTTTAAAAGGACCAATGACTTAAGCATCTTGCATAAACTTCATGTCATCTGGAATGGTTTCCTGGCAACTCTCTTGGATTGAAAAGAAATTTAACTAGCTTACACCCCAGTGTAAGCGTGAAAGCCGAGTAGAACAGAGAGAAGCGAAGTTAAGAACCTGGAGATCAACTACGACGAAGAACGGGTCTTTACAGCCTCAGCTCTAACAGGCTCGGATACAGAGGTAGGTTGTAACCAGAGGAGGAGAGTGCAGTAATTATCCTATTGCCTTATATGGAAACTGATTACTCTCCTTGAATAAGAAAACCTACCTAAGCCTTCCTGAATCCGATACTGTCTAAGTAGCGCATATTCCTACAGGCTAGTCCGTGTAGCAAGAAAGAGAGAGCAAATGTTTTCACGATTTTCCGTTCTAGAACAAAGAAGATGTGTATTCGCAGGTTATTTATAAGTTTTTTATTCTACCTTGTTACCCGGACATAACCTGAAGAAATTTATGCAATCGATCTAAAGCATAGGCTGTAAAGACCTGCTCCTCGTCGTGATATATCTCCGGTATTTAACCTTCCTCCCTATTGAAGAAAATACGTATACGTACGTCAAATCCCAAGCAAGCCATACGGTGGAGAAATGACCCCAACCAAGTTTGCGAATGACATGATACCTTCCTTGAAACAAATCACCGATGTTTACTACGTGGTATCCACCTGTTTTGAAAAGAACGTTTGAAAATACACTCTTCTGGAGCATAGTGTGCAACCCCCTTGTGCAGTCCCACCTGAAATTTTCAGTCCCAGCACAATCGAATTCACCCACCTGATATATCTGAGATAAGGTCCCACCTCTTTACCTTAGCGGATCGGGGAAGTTGCCCGGGCCAAAAACAGGGTCCCACCTTAAAACAGTACTTTATTGGAGGGACCCGACCCTTAACTTAGTATGGGGGGGGGCATTTTTATTCTTTGCGCTTTTGTTGTTGAGTTATCACAATTGTCCTTCTCATAAATTACGTCACGGACATAAAATGACACATCTATCAATGGAATCAAGTTTTGATAAGCTGCCTTCGAATTCAGTTACCATAGCACTCAATTCAAAACGAGGCAGTCGCGTTGTTCGTGACGTAATTTATAAAAATGTCTATTGTTCTTTAGTAATACCAACTGATGTGTTAATGTAATATCATAACAACAATTCAAACATTAGTTTGGAAATGAGTCCAATAATTATTGTTTGCACCTCGAGGTGCATCTTTTATGATAAGGTAATAATGCGCAGATGCAGAATCACGAAATTGTGTTCGCGGAACAAGGTGGTTAAATGATCGATGTTAAGGTTTCTAAATTTACGTCATTTTCTACGTCAAAGTAAAAGCTTATCTCTTTTCATATTTGTTTTCCATTGCACCTTTAAAAATCTCGATTCTTTCTTAACCAATCGAATGGCTCCATTTATTTTTTAAGCCAATGATAGTCTAGTATTACATCATCTTACCTGTGCAATAATCAGCGACATCTTCTTGTTCTTCGTCGTCAGTTTCTTCGACAGAATCTTCATTTTCACTCAATGACCTCTCCCCAGTCTTCTCTCCTTCATCTTCTTCTTTACGGCGGTTACCATGGGTACTCTTCTTGGACGATGAGCTGAATGGAGAAAGAAAATAATTTTTTGATTTTAATGTGGATACAAAAGAAAATCAAAAAAATCGTTTCCCGGAAAGTGCTTAATAAAACAACGTTTGGAGCTTCATTTCACTCTGAGAAATTTTTAGATTTTAAGCTCTACAGGTTGGCTAAAACTGCCACATATCAAAATAAAATTACAGTCATCGATTCATTTTTGAAAAGTCCAGAACTTTTCCAAGATGGTTTTCCAGGACTGAAACCAATTCCAGGACTTTCAAGGACTAGTGGCCACCCTGCTACCGTACATTTCGCAACCTCGTTCCCGCCAGGGTCTCTATCCTCTGCGCTATTCTACGTTTGTTGTATGACGCGTCAACGTCAAAAGGCACGCAAAGCGCCCTGGGAACGAGCCTGTACATTGCAAATTGTAACATTCTAACAACGCAGATTTTGCCGTCTGAATTCATAATAAGTACCGTACTATGGATTTTGTAATTGGATGTAATATGTAATAGTCGTTATAATGGTCGTAATCGAATTAACTGTTTCGGGCGGGGAAAAGTGACGAAAATTTTGTCCGACGAATAACCTAAATTTTGAAAGTGACCAATCTGTGGATGAAACCGAAATGCAAGGAAGCAGCACAGAAGGGTTAAAGTTGGATAACAAAACGGAATATAACATTGAAATTAATTGATGAAAATGAAATATATGATATCAAAGCACCCGCAAAGTTAAATTTTTTTTTCCTTCTGAAGATCACCCCAGGGAAAATTTTCGTCGGGGAAAAGCGACAATTTTTTTGGCAAGTGACGAAAACTTTGCCCGACGAATTATTGCCCTCTAAGGTATAAGGGTATTAAAACAGCGAACAAATCAGTCAATAATAAAAATCTCAAAATAAAAGAAAAGGGCAATATAATGGTATTGACAATAATCAAAATGAACAAGAAACAACAATTAAAGGATATTTGGAGTTCTGGAAATGCGAGCTTGTAATAACTGTCTATAACGTCAAAGAGTTCTTTCCAATTTTATATGTTGTATATGTGAAGAATCCCGAGTCACAATGTTGGTCAAAAGGTCTGTAGGCTTTTAGGAATGTGTTCCTTCCTTCGAGGTTGATATAAATAAGGCGTCAGCTATTGTTGAAAGGATGCCAACAGGCCACTTTCAAAAGCATTAGGTTGGGTTAAGAGGGCAGCTATACTGTGTTTTTGGCGAATTTCTGCTATTTTAAAGAAGTTTACAACCTTCTGTCCGACGTTGCAGTACTACAAGCTGGCGAAGACTGTTTTAGATACCGTAGTCTAAAAGTTTTAGGTATGATCCGTTTAAATAAATGATGCTGATTGCAAAGTACAGAGAAAAAAAATCAAAAATTTCCAGAAGATTTTTATATTAAAGATATACGTAATGTGTAATGTGTAACGTGTAACGTGATATATACGTAATTTAAATTAATTATACAAAAAAGGAACGGACGAACTTACTGTGTGTAATGAATAAAGAAAATGAAATAAATAAAGTATTTGGGCAAATCCAATTCTTCATTCCTTTATATAGATTAAACGAAAACACATGAAAACAGGAAAAGTGAATATACTCTTTTTTTATATAAGAACAATTTTATAAGAACATCCATCCTCAGATTTGATGGTAAGTTTTACCAAAAACAATGAAGAACCGACAATTTAGCATGGGAATTTTCCTAATGAAAGTTTAGACCAATGGAAGCATTTCCGGCATACTTAAGGATGGGATGGGGTGGGAAATTTGAGAAAATATGGATCAAGGTTAAACAAGAAATTGCAAAAAAATACTTTTTTCACTGGAATGTCATTTTTTTAGGCTAAATTCCTTAAAAATGCTGAAAAACGATCAAAATTTGTATTATTGAATTTTTTTTTCACTCAGTTTAACAACATCCGAGCCTCGGTCGAAACTTACTGGTTCTTATAAAAAGAATGAGTGTATAGAAGAGCAGTCTATTACTAGCTAGGTCCTCTCACTTATTGATAAGTGCAATGTTGGAGACATGAATCATTGATGTACTTCACAGTATCCCTTCCAACGACATCGGAGAGAGAGAGTACATCAAAGTAAATGTGTTTGTTTTTAAGGAGTTTGGGAAAACTTTTCTAAGCGGTGTAAAATGTGTATCTAAGGGAAAAGTCACTTGACTTTGAAAGTTGAACTCATGTTATCCATTGCGTAATCTTTTGTATACGGAAATATCCTAAAAAGTTGACCGGGTGTTTGCCACCGGTTTTGGATTTTTTTAACAATAACGCTGGTGACAAACGACCAGCTTTTTCTTGGGCTGTTTCCGCATAAAATATAATACAAAATTTACTGTATCCCTATTCCTAGGTTGAACAGAGATAGAGAGACATCCGCACAGAAAACCCGGCCAGCCTCTGGTGATCTGAATCAGATAATATCTCCATCAGAATTCTAGTCTTTGCCTTTAAGGGCAAAAGTACAAAATTGATCAATAGAAATATCTCAAGGTTCTCTGTGACATGGTCAAGAAGAAGAAGAAGAAAGATTACGTAATAAATATTACAGGTTTTTGCTTGAGTGGCCCTAAGTTGTGAATTGAAAAGAAAAACTAGTAACAACAACATTCGACCTTACCGGATGAGATTACGTAACGATTACGTAATGCATACCACGTGGACAGAACAAGAGATTCAAATCGTGCGAAATGAAACATTGCTTCAAAAAAAATTCTTCAACTAAAAAACCTTCCATTTATCTTGAAGATCTGAAGCTAGACTACAAAGAAAAAGGAAACAGAAATCATGTAGATTAGGATCGCTACAGAAAATAACACCCTTGCCAAATTTCAAAATAAACTATAGTTAAAGAGGAGAGAGGAGATAGGAGAAGATGGAAAGATTGAAATGATAGCGGGGTTGAACTGAAATAAAAAAGACATCGAATATCGCTCAAAAGTTCAAAAAGAAACGAAAATACTATAACAAAAAAGAAATTTTTTCAAAAGAAAAGTTGAAGATAAGTGTCAAAAAATTCGGAAAAAAAACAAGGTCTCGAAATTGCTGAAAAAAACAACAAACTTACTATTTTTTCTTGGATTTTTTTGGAATATAAATTTGTTTTATAGGAAACCTGCCACGGGTGTAAGAACAAAGGATTTTATTCAAATCGCTGTTGTTTCTCGTCTTGCCAAACAAGCGGTACAACTGATGCGGAGACGGGATGTCGTTTTTCAGCGGCGCCACTTGGTCCACCATCGGTTTATTACCCACCGGAAAACACGAGGAAAAAACATGACTCGATTTCGTTAGTCGCATATCTCGATACGCACTCTCACCAAGCCAAAACAAAACAAATATAAAATTCACAATCCCCACCAAAGGTACATACAATAAGAATGTGCGAGCGTCAGAAAGTCAGTAAATCGTTTACGCATAAAAGAGAAGAGAGTAGTTCAGCACACGAGCTGCTTTCTTTCTCCACAAACTGGTTTTTCTTTTTAAAAACAAAACCGTTTGCTATCTTAACACTCAAGAGATCAATCCAGTCCTCATTAATAATTCAACCAACATTGAAAATAGTTTTGGCTTGGTTATATAAAAAAAGAAATGGGACCAAAGTAGTAGTATTTTTTACAAAATAGAAAACAAAATGACGGAACATATAAAACTTTGACAAGAAATATTTAAAGAAATTTTCCAGATAGAAAATTTTCTATTTGAATCCATTTTTTAAGACTTTTTAGTGAAAAGAAACGACGAAATCAAAAGATCCGAAATTCTTGTAAGTGAGAGATTACTGCATAATGGGTAAAAAAAGAAAAATCGATTTCAATAAATGATGCATAAAGATTTTTAAATATCAAAAGTTTGGATTTTTTCGAAAAAACTTAGGGGTATTGGGGATAAACAACATCATCAAAACTTAAAACAAATCAGATTTATTCTTTACGTAAACCAGCATTAGGGGGTCAACTTTTTGATTACTTTTCTTCGACACAAAAAGGTCCCAAAAGGGTAACAAGAAAAATTGTTTGACAGCCAACCAGTAAATTATTGATGTGGAGTGAGTTATTTATAATGACAGTTAGGGGAAGGAAACTTAGCCTCCCTTTCTTGAGAGGGGGAGGAGTGTGGCAATGTTCAAAAGATTTCTGAAAGGAGGGTGGAGGGGTGGGGTAGTTAAACAAATCTTTGTTGCTGAATTTTGATTTTCCCCAATACGAGCATAACCCCCCCCCCCTTTGGGTATAAACACGAGTAAAATAAATTCAATTCTTGTTTTTTAAGGTTATTGTCGAACATATACGTACGATCAATTTTCTAATTTAATGCATCCAATGGTGGAGGAAATAAATCATTCTAAACCACTCCCTTAAAGAAATAGCGCACAAACAACAATTAGACGAAAATTACACTCTAAAACCGTACTAAATGCATTATAAGTTGCCTGTGCCTTTTTAGCACGCCGGCACAAGACCAAAATGTGACCCTTCAGTGTCTGATACAGGAGGTAGGCTTTCTTATTCAAAGCTAGAGTAATTAATTTCCATATAAGGTAATACGATAATAAAGTACACTCTCCTCCTCACAAAATGTGACCCTTCAGTGTCTGATACAGGATGTAGGCTTTCTTATTCAAAGCTAGAGTAATTCATTTCCATTGATTATAGCCGACCTCTGTATCCTGCCCTAGTCTAGCATCTGGACGACTAGAATTTTTAAAGTAAAGAAAAGTCTAGGTATCCAAAAGTTTATTGACTACAAGGCTACAACTATCAAAACTGATAAATTTTGCCGTATCGAATTAGATTACGTCATAAACGACTCCAGTCTAAGCCTCCTACCCTTTAAATACGTGGGCCAGTTACCTTTTCTTCTTCTTGTGCTTCTTGTTATGAAGGTGTTTGGAGGAGGATTTCTCTCCACTTTTTCTCCCCTTTACTTTCCTGACATCCTCCTTATTGTGCGGTTTAACATCGATGGCTTCTGGTTGTGGTTCAAAGGACACCAAACCCAGCATGCGCAAGAAGACTTTGTTCAAAAATTCGGGCAGACATGCCTTGACAACGGCCTTGATGGCCTGACGCCGTCGATTTATAAAACCCTTACCCAATAATTGAACCATGAAAGTGGCAAAGATGTCTCGGATTTTACTGAAAAATATCATCAACAATATCAGAGTTGGTAACACTGGTACTTCCATTTCGAAAATTATACCAAGTGTATACAGTATGAATTGATACTACAGTATATTGATCGAACGTGAAATGCAAAGAAAATTATTTATCTTTTCGCTCATTTATATCAAAATCAATAGGAGGAAGAGGAAGTTACACGGTTTTTTACAAGAACAAAGTATATAAGAACATAAGGCTTCGAGGTCAAGAAAAATAAGAACATGCTAAGAACATTTGGAGGCTTTGGAGAATCAACAGTATAGAAATAATTTTTATTTTTATTATGTACACACGAATGAAAAGAGTTAATTAAGAACATTTTAAGGCTTGAAACCAAAAAAAACTAAGAACATTAGAAGGCTTCTTCGAATTTTAATGTTCTTATAAAAAACGTGTATAAGAAAAAGCATGGGGGAGGGGGGTTAGTGAACAGACTTATTGATCTTATTGATCTTTCTTTAGCATTATTCAAACGCGAATAGCGATTGTATCCAGAATACTAACAAGATGAAAGGGTACTACTACATCCAGATAGGTAGGTATATTCCACCATTATTAAAGCAACAGATATATACAACTAAAGAGAAGGGATTCCCCCTGTCAACCCCCCATCTCAACTTCGGAAAAGATGGCTATTACAGTAACTACTCATTATAACCAAATAAAACAGATAATCGATACAATAACGAGATAAATTATCAATAAATGTACGTCCTTAATGAACAATAACATGTCGCTATTAACGAGGAATAGGTTAGATATATGATGACCCATTACGACTATTCTAAAGGAAGTCATGAAGGAGATAAAGTAGAAAAAAACGTTTCAAATACATAAAAACAATCAGCCATTTCTTCATTTATGAACTGGTACTCGACAACGAATGAACTTCATGAAGCACTTTCTTCAATGCAATACACTGCAGAGGCGAAGTCATGAAGGAGATACAGCATAAAAAACGTTTCAAATACATAAAAACAATCAGCCTTTTTCTTAATTTATGAACTGGTACTAGACAACGAATGAAATTCATGAAGCACTAACATTATGTCCTCTACGGCATACTCCTCTACGGAACTGGCATAAAACTTTGGTTACAAAAAATCATCAAAATATTAAACAACATACGAATCCCAACACAACATAAAAAATGTCACATAATTCTATGATAAGAATACTATATAGTTTACTAAAAACTGCTCTGATATAAAAAAATAACACCACTATTGAAAATACTTATATTGATAAACCACTATGAAATCTGAGGCGAAAAAAAAATTTGAAGCTTCTACATTAGATTTTTACACTATCGTATTATTATACTATGATACCATTATTATATTATAATATTATATTACAAAGTACATAATGAAAGTGTGTTGTAAGATCTAGAGAGAAATCTAAACTCAAGAGAAGCTAGCTCTCTCTCTCTCTCTTTCTCTTTGATGATGAGAAATGCATTTCTTTTACATGTGACATTTTCCAACTGAAATCAATGATTAACAGACATGACATGAGAAAAATCCAATTCAACAACGATGACGTCACTTTTCGATCAACCATTTCTATGGCAACACACCTTATCTTGTCATCATAAAAAGAAATTTTACGATATACAATTAAAAAAACCTAAATCATTTCAATTATCTACCACACGATCAAGAAAGATCTCTTTCAAAAACAGATTTTTGAAACAGAAAGTAAAATTATTTCCCGTCCCATCTTAGTATCAAATATTCGAATGATGTTTTTATCGATATCGTTTGAAATACTGAATATGAGAGACTCACTGCTATAATACTAATATCGTCGTAACGTATCAATTAATAATTGTATTAACAGTTCTATGAGAAAAAAGCAGCAAGGCGGTAAGGAAAGCTGTTGAATGTTGAATTAAGCAACAATTTTTTGTGATACTGAAAAGCAAAGTCCGCAAATTAACTCGACGGTAGTTTATCATGCCAAGATTAAATTCCGTTGAAACATTGAAGTAGATACAAGTTGTTTTAGAACTAGCTTATAAGAACATTTAGTCTGAGACTTTTTCAAAAACTAAGAACATCTTAAGAACGTGCTTTTCAACTGCAAGGGACAAAAAAACCACTTTCAAAAGCAATGAGTGGGGCTAATAGGGAAGTTATACTCTGCTATTTAAAAAAAGTCTAAAACCTGACCGTGATTGTGTACGAGAAAAAAGACAACTCAGATATTAAAGGAGAGTAGTTACACAACAATACTGAAACTTTAATGATAAACCAGTTGATAAGAAAAGAAGGCATTTCAAATATAAATATAATCTTGTTTCGCCCAAAACTACTGATGACATAAGAAGATTAAGCGAAATGAAATGCCACCAACAATATCAAAAAGAGTTAAAAAATTAAAACGACTATAACTCTCATTTCAGACATCACGTGACTTCAACAAGATTACAAGTTTTTTTTATAAAAAAAAAGTATATAAGAATATAAGGCTCCGAGGTCAAAAAATTAAAAACATGTTAAGAACATTTTAAGGCTTGAAACTGAACCAAAAAAGCTAAGAACATTAGAAGGCTTCTTCGAATTTTAATGTTCTTATAAAAAACGTGTAACGATCACGATAGTGAATCAAATAATTAAAACCATTAGTTTCATTACATTGTTAAATGTATTACTTCGAACAAACGCCACCTTCTTTTAAACGCACCCTTAAAATCCAAAAGAATTAACAAACGCCCACTTCCCGGGCGTTTATTTGAAGTATAATAAAATGTACGGTAAAATGTATTTTCATAATTTTAAACGGAGAAGAATACAATTCAAAAACATTCATAACCTCATACAATCAACTAAACATTTCAAAGATGCAGGAAAGAAGCTATAAAAGCCTAAAAGTCAAGCTGGAGAATTATTCATGATACCCGTTGTGTAATCTTTTGCACAGAAGCTTCCAAAAAAGCCGGGCTGTTTGCCACTAGTTTTATTGTTATAAATTCAAAACCAGCGGCAAACACCCGGCTTTAAGGGTGCTTCCGTGGAAAAGATACGTAATATATAAACATACAGCTTCAATCAAAACTTTATATGTAAAGTCAAGCTAGAAAAATGTTAACGTTTGGTTGTTTGTTGTGACACGAAAACTCAATCGCAACAAAGCTTGGAAAGCCTCAACAACCACGAAACGCCACAAAAGTCAACAATCAAGACTGTTTGTTTGTAGGTAAACTCTCCATTTGAGGTCAGATTTCTTATTATGGACGGTGTCAAATGTTGTAAATCTGCCAATTTGAGATCACTCAAGTAGAGTTTCCGTAGTAGAGTCTCTTAAACAGGTTCGACTAACAAAGCATGAAGACAAATTTGTCTTTTCTATTCAAGCGATTTTGAGAGACTTTTGTACTAAAGAACGACGTGGTTTCGAACCAGCTCCAAGAACTGGCCCGGCCCAAACATTTCATCCGCCGACCCAAAAGTATAGACAACAAAGATGTAACGACTTCGTGATGATACCGATTCGCAAAACGACTTTGCCAACCCCTAAAACTCTGCTCAAGATGGACAGGATTTTAAGACGTAGCAATAACTTTATCAAGATTTAATTAATGTAGGGTCCATCTGGATTCTTTAAACAGTTATATACGTTTAAATCTTGTTGTTTAAATCCTATTCATTGGCCAACGAAACGTTTTTCATTGCATCCTTAATGATATTCTAAGCGTCTTTGTCAAAGAGGGTATTCCGCAAGAACACTAAACTAAATCCTTGGTAATACTTTGTAGCAGAGAGTATGTCGCAAGAAGTAAATCTCTATACTACTACCGCCTTGCGATATAATTGTAATTACCGAAAAAGAAAAACAATAAGTAAAAAACAGATTGAAAAAAAAATTTATACCTTTTTCCAGTGGGATTTTTCTTTGGACCACCTGTTCTTCTTTTGTTGTTCTTCCCTTTTCTCTTTTTCGCTCGTTGAACAAGTACTAAAAAACCATAAACATAATAAAGTAGATTATTTTTCATTCTCACAGTACCTTTTCATAGGAGGTATTTTCTTACTGCTTTAGATCTTGGGTACCTTTCTTTCCTTAATAAAGAATAATGAAAATGAAAATACAAAAAATCATGGGTATAGATTTCCATTATCGTTCTTTTTTGCATACTATAGGATAACTCATCAATTCAAATCAATCCTTTTTCAATTCTATTAGCTAGAGGACAGAATCTAGTGTAACTGAATCAAGTTTATTGTATTTTCGTTCACTTTTCGTCCAAATATGACCAAAAAACGGTTAAAATCGCAGTGATTTTTAAAAGTGATTTTTGGCAAATTTTGGCATTTATTTTACTTTCAAGGTCAAAATCTCTTCCAAAAGACCGCATTTCGAAATTTTTTGCCCATTTTATTTCCATTAACTCAGCCCAAAAATTAAGATTTAAAGTTAAAAATAGAGTGCAGCAACACATGTGCAGCAACACATGTACAGATGACTGAAGTCTAAAAAGGTCATGCTATGCACTTTTTGCTATACACGTGACTGCAGTCTTGATAGGACAATTTGTAGACTTGTAAACAAGTCTGTTATATAGAATTACCGCAACAAAATCGGGTACTGGCTAGGTGTAATCGGAAAAACGTTCATACAGGAAATAGCGCGCAAGAGAGGAGGAAAATAACATCTCAATAAAATTCTGAATATCCGTAACAAAACGTTTTCCTGATTTTTCTGCAAGTGATAATTTCTCGCTTTAGGGTCTTTTAAACGACTAGTTACTCTTTCGAGATTTTTACAATAGCCGCAACTCGTCATTTTCTATCTTTGTCTTTCATAGCCCGACATTGCTGCTACGCAAAGAATTCTAACGACGTTGATACCGAAACATATGCTACTGGAATGCGACATGGGTTCAATTTAAGGCTTCATAGACCTCAATGTTGAAGTTTATAAATGTAAAAGAATCAATTATTTTATTTTTATACTTCTTTATTTTTATACTTCTTTATTGTATCATTTCTCCGGGGGGTACTAACCTTATGGTCCGACGGTGGTGTGCCGCTGGGTATTTAAATAATGACCCTATATGAGGAAAGTTTTGACAATATTTAGCCAAAAATCATAAAAAAAACGTGACCCTAATGGGTTTTATGTTCTAAATTTTTTAGTTCTCAACTTTTCCAAAACCCTACGAGGGAGTAAATTTCTATGTTTCGGATTCACGAGAGTTGGAAAAAATAATCTAACCAGCGGCACATTCCCCTGCTCTTATTTGCCGGTTTTTTTTCTTTATCGTATATCATTTAGTCTTCGACTATAATAATTACTTGGTGAGGTTTTATATTTCGCGAGAACAAGAAACACGTCATTCCTTACTCTTTACTTTATGACTTTCAAACAGCTCTACGATAAAGAGAACATTTTAATAACATTGATTTTCCCACGGGAAAACAATCGAATTTCATTTATTACAGTGAAATTGATTATTTTGTGTAAAAAAATCGGGAAATTCGAACGCTCGGTGTTCTATTACCTACCCGCGGGAAAAACGCGAGAAAATCTTAATATCGACAAAAACCCAAACAATAAAATATATTTTTCTCCCGCGGGAAATTCGAATGTTTTCATTTTCTGAGAGCTTTTGATTCGTTGAAAGTCTTTTTGTTGAGTCATTCAGTTGCGAAGGTTTTAAGGAAAAGATCAGGCAGGAAAGCGTAGAGGAGCACATGGGAACAGATTCTATAGAAAACTACACACTGGAAAATGGTATGTTTTTCTTTAGTATTTTCCCACTTTTTTCTTATGTTTTTAAGATTTCTTAACCAGATAAAAATTGAAAGTGTCATTTTATTCCACAAGTTATTCTTGTGTTATTGCCCCGGAGGGGCTTTTGTTGCTTCACGTAGCGGGACTTGCTCGCCAAAAAAAAAGTTCATGTTTCTTCCGATCGAGAAAAAAGGACGCAAAATAGCGCATTTGTTGCTTTGTTTTGAAAATCTTTGTATTGTGGAC
>JAUJPO010061902.1:0-27596 GCA_032270745.1 Tiaropsis multicirrata | reverse complement strand
TCTGGGACAGAAGAATTTTCGACTATTTAGCATCCTCTATAAGAAGCACGTTTCGTTAGAGGATGAGAGCAGCCTAATTCTTCCAATAATTCTCCAAAAGAGTATAGTATAATCTTTTTTTCAGCGACCTCGCTATTTCTTTCGTTTTTATTCTCTAATGTTTAATGTATCGATTATATCTTCTAAATCTCTTCAAATATTTCAAAAATCTCTGGATTGCATGATTTGGACGTTAGTCCAAATGACGTTGTTTCAACGTCAGAACGTTATTTGGACGTTGAACCAACGTTCCGTGACTGTTGGGATTATGGTATGATCCTCGTGTAAGATCATGCAATCCAGAGATTTTTGAAATAACGTCTATAACGTTTATAGAATAACGTCTCTACACGTCTTTAAACGACGTCTTTTTTTTTGAAAAGCACGTGTTATATTCTACACATTTTACCTTTTATAAGAACATTTTTATAAGAACATCGATCATGGGATTATGGGATAACTTTGTGTGTCTGCTGGGGTATAATCAAGACGAGTTATAATGAATATTCTCCAAACTTTTAGTTTTCATCAACTTTTAGAGACATTCTCATCAAACTACACTCTTTTTTTATAAGAACATCGAGCCTCAGATTTGGTGGTGAATTTTACCAAAAAACTATGTAGAACTCATAGTTTGACCATGGGAATTTTGCTAATGAAATTATAGACCAAGGGAAACATTTTAGGCATTATATTTAAGGGCAGGGTGCGTTGGGATGGGAAATTTCAGAAAACGTGGATCAAACTTAAGAACATTAAGAGCCTCGGCCGAAATTTACTGGTTCTTTTAAAAAGAGTGTGTAACCTTGTCAGATTATCAAAGTAACACTTTTCAATGTCATTATTTCTGGTTCAAATAGCCACCCACTTTTTTTCATCGTTTTCTTACAATGACAATCATCCTGACTTTAATCTTGTCATATTTGTTTGTCCGTCCAGACATTTTTTGTTGCTGGGTCAAACTTTTACTTTATGATCAGGAATAAATTATTTCATAGATGTTTTGGACTGGAGGATGTTTTGTTTTTTGGTTGAAGAAATTTTAAGGCAAAAGCAATATTGGTTGAAAAGATTCACGTTTTTTTTATCAGAGCACAATAACCAGAGCAGAGGAATCTGAATGTTGTTCTTAACTTTTATGAAATCAAGTCTTCAATTGTTCTCAATACGTTCTTAATTATACTTAAATTGTTAGAACAGCTGAAAAGATACACGTTTTTTTATCAGAGCACTATAACCAGAGCAGAGGAATCTGATGGTTGTTCTTAACTTTTGTGAAATCAATTCTTCAAATGTTCTCTTTCTTAACATTTTTTTTTGCTTTTTGAAGCTTTATGTTCTTATATGGGTTGTTCTTATAAAATAAACGTAAACACTTTTCTTTTGAAAATTATAAAGTTGATAAAAGTTATATCAATGTGTAGATTATTTACGTTAAGTGTCTCGATGTTCATAATTTGAAAATAATATGTAGCAACAAAAGGGTCTGTTTGAAAAATTGTCGCTTCCGTCTAACACTAAAAAGTTAAAATTGCTCTATGTAGACACCAGGCCCGGGGGGGGGGGGGTGGTACTAGGGTTGAGGGGTGCTGGGTATGTGCGGACCGAACCTCCGGAACCTGACCCTTAGAGAGACTAGCAGATTTATTTTTTGGGACCCTTAGAGAGACTGAACATAAAAAAAAGTAACCCTTAGAGGTCGGTCCGCCTAGGCCCCGTGCAGTCGACGCGACTGGCCTGTTCAAATACACGCAGAGAAGAGATATATATGTTTAAGTTCGTGTTAAAATAGGTGATTTTACCGACCCTTCGAGAGACTGAGACGTGTTTACCAACCCTTAGAGAGACCCTGGAAGCTTGAAAAACCGAACCTTAAGGTCCGCACATACCCAGACATTTTTTGCCCAAGCAATTTTTATTTTTGATCACTCGAACGTTACTTCACTCGTCTCCAAATTGTAGCTGGACTTTTCTCTCTTGAAGATTCATAGTTTTTCTCCGTCCAGGTCACGGAGTTATTTTGATTTGGATATAGATTATTCCAGATAAAAAGTTATTCAGCTTTAATAATCTATAACCCTATCAGCCAGGAAGCGTTGTTTTGACGTCCAAATAACGTTATTTGAACGTTGAAACAATGTTGGAGTAATGTTGTTGTTGTTGTTGGGATCATTCAAAAATCGTCTTATAGTCGTCTCATCTCGAGAGAGAGCCCAGCAGACACACGACGTTATTTTAACGTTATTTCAACGTCCAAATAACGTTCTGTTGTTGAAACGACGTTGTTTGGACGTTAAAACAACGTTCCGTGCTTGCTGGGAGGCCGTTTAAAAACGCATAATATGTCAAAAGAGAAACAACAAAATACTTTGAGACATTTTTTTTATGAGTGATTTTTAAATACACGTTTTTCTTTTATAAGAACAAAGTTTATAAGAACATCCAGACTGAGATTTGTTCGAAATTAAGAATATCTTAAGAACGTGCAAAGGCTGAATTTAAGAAAACAAAAATTATTCAACTGCATGGGTTCATATTATTTTAAGAACATGAATAAGAACACCTGAGGTTTGAAAAAAATAAGAACATCCAGCCTCAACCAAAATTTTGATGTTCTAATGAAAAAACGTGAATTCAAATTTAAAAAAACCACCGCTTTTCAAAAAATGTTTGTAGATTTTTTATAGAGATTGTTGGGTTGAAGATAATCCGGAAAACTTAGATAACTATTTAAAAGTATAAAAGTAAAAAACATTTTGACGCCCTTTTTAAATTGGTTTTTAAATTGTCATTTTTGTTGTTGGGGTGGTTGGGGTTGTATATAAAACAGATGTAAATTATATTTGATTTTCTTTGATTCTATGTTACGAATTTAGAAAATGTAGATAGAGTAGATTTCTAGACTTTTAAAAAAAATATATGATTTTCATGGTCTTTGACGTTATAACAGTTAAAGATAGTTACTAAACTGTAATACGCGAGATACGCTGAGTGAACCCCTGACCGGACCCTGACCGATCGAACGCTTTTTAGACTTACAGGTCGAAAAACTGAAAACAGTGAGGTTAAGTATACGGAGATAATTCACGATGACGGGTCTTTACAGCCTATGCTCTATGTCGCGTTAATTGCTACAGGCTAGTCCGTGTAGCAAGGTAGACATAATTATCGCCTTTGTTCTAGAACGAAACTTTTACACGATTTTCCGTTCTAGAACAAAGAAGATATTTGTTCGCAGGTTAAGTCTACCTTGCTACACGGTCTAGCCTGTAGAAATGTGCGCTATTTAGAGCATTACAGGCTGTAAAGATCCGTTTCGTCGTCATGAATCATATCCGAGCGAGTGCTTAACCCCCCTCTAACGGGTTGAAGTGATTTATTTTATGATTTTTGACTTGTTAGGAGCTTGTTATTTTCTAGAATGCCATCTTGTGCTAAAGAGGGTAAAAACAAGAAACTCTGGTGTGTTCTTTTAATCGATGGTTCGTTTGTTCGTTTGTTTTCTCGTTTAATCTGTTTGTATGCTCGTTGGCTCGCTCGCTGGATCATTTCTTCATCAACTCATTTATTTCATCCATTCATCCATGCATCCATCCATGCATATGCATGCATCCATTCATTCATTCACTTATCCACTCACTCTTCCGAACTCGTGCCGTTATCATTTTTTTATTTTACTCGTCTTAAAGATTTACTCTTGTCTTGACAATTACCTCAGAATTTGAAGAATGTTAAGAAGCTTTTTATTATTTCATGCATAAAAATACTCTTTTCAATGGAGCACGCAACAACATTGGCAACCTTTTTATCGATCTACACAATCATCTCTTCAAAGTTTTAAAGAACCTAATAGCCCATTGTTTTAACCTTGAAACAACGTTGTTCTAACGTCAGTATGTTATTTGGACGTTGAAAGAATGTTTAAAAAAACGTTCATACAATCAACCCTTTAACGTTTTAAAGAACCTAGTAGTCCAAAAGGCATGGAACGTTGTTTTAATCGTCATTATATTATTTGGACGTTGAAAGAACGTTTAATAACGTCATATGAGATGGATGAGTGTAGAATATATTGGCATCATATTGTGTTTCATTCTTTAGATAGGAGAGATAGATAGAGCAGATATTTTTGCGTGAACTTTTAGGCTGTCTTTTGATTATTTTTGGAGAATACATAGTCATCCATCATGAAAAAGACGTCGAACGAATGATCTTAGCCACTGTACCATAGTCGCCCTTTGCGTAGCATCCCAGTAGGAACACAACGTTCTTTTTAAGGTTCACATTTTCAACGTCAGAACGTTATTTGGACGTTGAAACAATGTTGGAATAACGTACTGTGTCTGCTGGCATATAGGTTTATGGAAAAGGGATGTGTTGATGAGTGGTTAGATGATTGCGTACGTTATGCTTATGTTTACTGATTGGGTCGACGATTAGTTATCATGACCCCCCCCCCCTCCCAGCTTGGGATGACGGGGGCACGGTTATAGGATTGTTTACCATTGTTACATATAGGGTTAGTTTGAAAAATGGTCATTCCGCCGTCCAACGATAAAGTCTGTTGCAAAAATATTGTCACTGAAAATGATTACTGTGTAGAAACCAGGATGGTACTAAAGAAACAAAAAGCAGTGATTCTGTCCTGGTAGAGGAATTTTATTTTGTAGTGTCCGTCGGAAGCAAACATTCTTCAAATAGACGCTATAATTGTCAGCTGATAAGAACGAAAAATGATCTTCTAGAATGATGAGCATTCCCCCAGTAAACAGAACGTCTTTTTAACGTTCAGATAACGTCATTTCAACATCAAACAACATATGGACGTCAGATAAACATTAAAAAGATGCTATTTGCTTGTTGGGTTAAGATCAGGGACCACGAAATGTCATAAAAATCACTTAAACTGTCTTATATACTTTTAATTTACCTATTGAGATCCTATATATTGCCATTTGACCCAACGATTAACATCCATGTAAAGTTAAGTTTTTGTTTCTTGAGGCTATCAATACGAACACAAGCGGCCCGGAGTTTCAGTCTCCAATATGCGGCTTATTTTCTTTAAATGTATATTCTTTCACCAATGATACAATTGATATTTTAATAATTGACTTTTTCATGGAGTTCTTTCAGAAGAAAACGAATTTTGAATTTTTCACCCAATCTTTGCATATTAATTTACAACGCTAATAGTGGATTTGTTTTTGTGCTGGCCACTGATCTCTGACTTAACTCACTGGATTGGAAATTTCCTTACGGAATTCCGTGAAAATTGTATTGATTTTTTGGACAACAAATCCACCATGTTGTCCATGTTTTTTCAACGTTTCTTCTCTTTAAAAAACGAAAACAAATGGCGAACTGTTGTCAAAAATGGTGGTGCCGGCTTTTCTGATTCAATAATTTTACGTCCGAAAATTTCATGCTTATCATAATATTGTCTACGGACTACGTATATGGATAAACAAACTCGTATTCTTTTTCACTGTCAAAGAATATTTGAATGAATTATTGATGGTAGATGGTAGGAAAATATATATTTTTGTTACACTTGAAACATGCGCTTTTAAACTTCCGCTACTCGTTTTTTAACAAGAATACACTTTTATAAGAATATTCATGATGCAATTTTCAGGGTCAAAATATTATTCCTAAATATCGCCTAAATACATCTAAAACTATTCCAAGGCGATTATGCTGGTTTATTTTGTTCTCTTTTTTTTCCGATTAATTATATCACTCCTTGGCGTATTCAGACTGAGACTGATAAGAACTGAAGAATAACCTGGAGAATATGTTTAGAATGATTTTGACTAAAAATTGAAGAATATTTATAATGAAACCAAAAAACACCATTCTTATAAAAAACGTGTAAAAGTTCTCCACTGAAAAGGTGAAAATGTTGTTAAATAAATGTGCGAAATGTTAAATTGGATGTGCGAAATGTTGAATTAAATGTCCGAAATGTTGAGAATGCATTCGCGCAACTCTTTCGACCTCGTAAAAAAGTAGATATATTCCCTCCGATCCACAGTAAGAATCACAGCGCAGTCAGACATTGCAACCCTACGTTTGCGAGCCGTGGAGCCATGGCATATACGGAGACACTGGGACTACACGGGAGAACATACTGTTCTCGCAGGTGTAAAAAAGTAAGCATATTTAAAGTGATAATTTCTTTACTTTATCCCCATATTTTTGTACTTTTAGGCAAAGATCTATATCAGACAACGCCCCTAGACCAAAGATCTTCTTCGAGATATTATGCTCTATTTACAATTGGGTTTTTTCCCAAAAATACTTTATCAACCATCCTCCTTATCAACGATATAATGTATTATTTTGTGGTCTAAAAATCTTCTACGATCTTAATGAAAATAAAGTGCGTATAGGGTGTGTGGGTCTTCATCACACATCGTATAACCTATGCTCATAAACATGGCGGTTTTTTTATTATCTTTTTTTGTGGCTGCTATGGCATGTTTATACTGTGGTTTGTAGTTGTTTTTGAAAAAAATTCTGACTTTTAATATTAAACTTTTTTTCTCGGTTCAACTAACGCTTCGATTATTCTATAGTTTTTTTTGTCGGGTGAATTTTTTGGCAGTTATTAACCCTCTCACTACTGTTGGTACTCGATATTTCAAAACGTCTCGAAATTACCGTACGATTTTAAGAAACACATATCGGTCTAAAACAGCCAAATTCTTTTGAAACTTGCTAAAAAAAACTCGACTTTCTGAAAGAGCCTGGTAGTGAAAGGGTTAATTGTGAGAGGAAAAATGTATTCGGGTCATGTTGACTGAGGTGCATGGCCCGCATACATCAGAAATTTTTATTCGGTGTAGGACCCGTCCTACATGAAATAGATCTTTTTGATGTATTTTATAAAAAGATTCTTCTCTAAATCGATTTCGAAAAGATTTTACTTAAATGTTTCTTTATTCAAACATTGTTTCGACGTCCAACTAACGTTCGGGCGTCGAAACAACGCTGTTTGGACGTTAAAACAACGTTTCGTGTATGCTGAGTATTAAAGGAGTTTTGACTGGTGTTTTAATGTCGATACAGTTTTTCGGCTTCATAAAATAATTATGACTTAGGCGTGCAGGCCTTGATATTGGATTCTCGTATTTTATATAATACGGTTTATACCACAAAGACGGATTAACACGGAAAAACTTTTCCTGGAAAGTGTTTGTCGGTGTTATTATAGAAGTTTTGCTATTTTTTGTTAAAAAGCGAAAATTTTGCAAAGTATACTTGAATACAAGAAATACAATAACATACCATACCTACTCTCAAGTGACCACATAAAAGTCTCTCGTTTTGCTGCGAATTAGCTTGTTTATGAACCTATATTATTCTCTATTTCAGTGTTTTTACCAGTTGAAATTCCAAATTCCAATTGCTAGAGGTACTCTTAGTTGCCGAATAAACTAGGAGATGCAAAAGTTTGAAATGTTGCACCCCCCTGTTTATTCGGCAACTAAGAGTACCTAGCAATTGAAAATTGATTTTCATTTGGCTAAAGATTGCCAGAGTTGTTTGTAACTGCATGTTAATCATTATTGCATGTTTTAAAGATCAAAGGTTTCACAAAAGCATAAAATGCGCCATTATTTGAAAACATTGCTCCACAACTGAGTCTAATAATTTTTATTTGATTTTTCTTTACGGGCCTGATATGAACTCTTAAAAGATCTTGACACACAAAAATTTAAAGATCTAGTATATAGAGACTCTACATCAAAATGGCGACGTCTATTTCAAGGCTTTTTTTATACACATTCTTTGCTAAGTATTAAAATTAAGGTTGAACAAGAAAAAACTTACACGTTTTTTTCTTTATTATAACATAGTTTGTAAGAACATCGAGCCTGAGATCCAAAAACTATGAAGGACTAGCATGGAAATTTTCCTAATGAAAACTTAGACCAAGAGAAGCCTTTAGACATCTATTTGAAAATGAGATGGGTAGGACATTTTAGAGAATGTGGAACAAACATCCGAGCCTCAACCAAAATTTTGATGTTCTAATAAAAAAAAAACGTGTAATTTTCCAAGTCTACTAACGTCTGTAGCTTATGTTTAAAGAAGGTTTAGCTTTGGGCTCCCTCTTTCTTGCCTCTTTTCCTTTATGTTTTTATTGGTGATGATTAGATACTAAATCTTATTATTTTTTGGTAATTCACTTCTTTTGTTTTGTTTTCTATCAGTTTATCTATTGTTGTTTTTATTGTTTTCTTTTTTTGAAGAAAAATTTTGTTTTTCCTGAAATTTCATCCTAAAGATACAGATGCCCTAGCTGGCGATTAATGTTTTTTTTTCGTCTTATTTTTTTCTGTTTTTTCTTTCCTTTGTTTCCTTCATCAAAAATTTATCTTGTATTAAATTTCCTGCAAAAAATCTTGAATTTTTCTTTTTTGAATTTTGCTATTAATGCAGCTTTGATAGAAGTCTCTATCAATCTTAAAGATAGATGATATGATGTCTGTTAGTTGTAACACTGTACACTCGTTGTAGTTTCGGTTCAGTAGTAGTTTGATTTTAATGAATTGGTTGATATACTCTCTGCAGATTATCTGTTTTGGCGCAAATATCGGGTCTGTACAAACATTGTACAGTAACCCTAGGATGACTGTTTGTTGCTGATGTATGACCGAACAAATAATTCATAATACTTATTGAAAAAAAAATTATTCATAAAACTTTTCTTAAACAGAAGTCACAATAAAAATGGTGTCGGAAAATCTCTTCACCAAATAAGGTAAAAGAAAACCTAACAGACGACATGTAATTACTGTTTCAGTAAAAAAAGTCCTAGAATACAGACACAGAATTACTACATCCAAGTCTGTGAAATTTCTCAGAATAAAAGTTAATTTGAGGTTTAGTTTTAAGGTTTTCAATAGTTGATTAAACATTGTTTTTTTTCATATTTCTAGGAAGTTTCGATTTCTTCGAAATATTTTTATGTTCAGGGTCAAAAATGTTCATTGTGTTGTGTTCTGTAAATTGTTATGGTTTCAATCAAGGAACTATAAGAACAATATTTATCATAGTTCCGTGTTTCCATCAATGGATTTTTTGAAGAGCCCATCAGAAATTTCGTTGGTTCATAAGGGCTTTTTCAGTCTGTTTGTTTGTTTTCCGATAGTAAACTAAACTGGTATAAAAAGGTAAGAGTTTTCTATAAAACCAACATCAAAAAGAGGAATATTGCTTCAGGCTTTGAAATAACTAAGGGGTTTAGTTTTATGAGCAAGCAATAATAATAAGGGGATTACTAATTCACTAGGGCCATGTTTTAACTATTTAATGGACATGGTCCGCGATAATCGATTTAAACTGGTTTATATTCTGTATTAAGTCTTTTCTCCATTTTGAAATTTTCTTTCTATTAATCCTTCTTCTTTAGATTATTATGAAAAATAATAGAAAGTCTCCTTGTGTATTTTTTCGCTTTCTTTTCTTTTTTTATATGTCTGTATGTTTAGGACTTTTTTGTGTAACATGAAATAACATGTCGTCTGTTAGGTTTTCTTTTGCCTTATTTGGTGAAAAGATTTTCCGACACTACTTTTATTGTGACTTTTGTTTTTGTAAAAATTTCATGAGTCATTTTTTGATAATTTAATAGAAAACAACAACGTAGTAAATAAAAATGGTTTATCATTGATTGCTCGAAACTGAAACTAGATAGAACTAGATTGGGAATAATTTTTGAAAAGAAAGATTGTAGATACGAAACTATAGTCTATCACACATCATCTTTCTAGTGATGATATCATCAATAATATTCATTCCCAGTGCAATAAAAAAAAAAACAGAAAACTTCAGCAAAATTATAAAAAGCACGTAGTTTTCTCTCTTTTTTCGAAGAGGAAAGTTATTTTAAGATTTTTTTTATTCTAGAAAACATGAGAAAAGCAGACTTTTTCCCTAATATGGATTGTTTTTTCTCAACTATTCTGGTCTGTGAAATACACATGTTGATAATTCGTGAATCATAATTTATCCTTACGAGCGACTGGTGATCTGTTTCTATTCTTTTTATAACTTCCTTCTTCAATTTTTTTTGTCAAGATTGTTCATTGGAAGATAACGAAAATAAAAAAGGGATTATTAATACACAAAATAGACGGAGTAAATTTATAAGAAAAACAGGGGGTCTGGGTACAAAATCAAGCATCTACAAAAACTTTGTTTTTTTTCTATAAAGATAAAAGGGAAAGATAAAAGATGATAGAAATTAAGGCTTTTCTTTCTTTTATTTAGAAATTTTCTTTTTGAAAAAGAGGAGTTTTTTCCCCTTTTAAATTTTTTAAAGCATGAATATTTTTTTTGAGGGGTAAGGACAAGTCACTTGTGCGTGGCCGAAAAGGGATGGGCGCTTGAAAATTTTCATTGAATTTCACACTTCAAAGAAGTCTAGACTGAGCTTTATGAGATTTTGTTTTTGGGAATTTTTATATCATTTTCATCATTATTTTTACATGAAGATTCTCGCTTGACCTGGTGTTATTTTTTTTATTTCACAGATTAAACGAGAAAAAACTATTTGTTCAACTCCACTTCGATACACTTTAACAGATTGAAAGTTGCTTAATTTTTTTTGGAACATTTTTGGTACTGATAGACCAAGAAACTTTGTTGTAGAAAAAAAATTGAAATTTAAAAATATTAAATATATAAAAAATGGGCAAGTGTATTTCAAAGCAAAACGGTAAGTTTATTAAAATTATCATTATTTTTACCTTTAAAGTAAAATTTAGTTCTTCTTTAAAGAATAGTTCAGACGGTCAACGCCCACTTAAATTTATTCCGTTATTTTTTCCTCTTCTATTCCTGGGCAAGAGAGATTCTATTTCAAGAAAAAAGGGGGCGTGGAAAATTGGAATTTTTTTTTTTTGATTTTTCTATCTTCATTTTCGTTTTAAATTCAAAACCTTGTTTCTGTTATCTAATGATTGTCTTTAAAAAACAAAATGTCTCTCCTCCTATTCTCCTCACTCATGTTTTTTTGGAGTAATCATGTCTAGTTTAAAATTCTGTCTGCTTACCTCTTTGTTTGGACTCAGAACTTTCTTATCCTTAATCATAATATTCAGCTTCACATTTCTTTACTAAAAAGTGTTTAAAATATTTTCAGTGAAAAGTAAGTGAATCCAATCGAAGCAGTATTTACCCCATTTTTTTGCACATTCAAAATGTAGTTGGATGAAAGGAAGATAATTGTTCCAAATAAAATGAAAATACATTGACATGATCTACACGTTTTTTTATGAGAATATACACTTTACAAGAATATTCATTTTGAAATTTTGACCTTAGAAAAAAATGCTATCTTTAAATTTTTCTAAGTCAGATTTATTTTTGGAATTTATTTCTAAGTAAATCTAAAAGTCTTTCTCTAGCTGATTCGGCTGACCTATTTTTGATATCACTCTTTTGTTGTTTTTCAGACTGATAAAAGGCTGATAAGAACTTCAGAATATTTTTGGATGATTTCGATCAAAAAGTTTTCAAAAAATATTCAAAATGAAACCAAAAAATCAACATTCTAATAACAAAGCGTGTGCTTTCCATACCATTACAACGTAAAAAAAGAACTGTCATTATTTAACATTTCTCACTCATCAGTGACTCATCCAACTTCGGGGAGGGGGGGACCTTTTCTTTTTCAATTTTTGAAATGTACGAAAAAAAATTGCTCTTCTTTATAGTTTCTCAATGTTTCTCATTTTTCTTGCTGTAATGTTTTCGATCACATCGTAAATAGGTTCGCCTCAAGACACTGAAATTTACTATTACGTCCAACCTAGCAGCTTTTCATTATGTTTATCGGTTAGACGCTAAGCTATTTTATATTCTCCCCTTCTCATTTTTTTCTTTGCACGCCCCTTATGCGTGTAAACGGGAAATAGGTGCTTGTTGTCTTTTTGTAGTCCAATTTGAGACGGATTTTTTTTACTCCCTTCAAGAAATCTATCTGTTTAAAATTCTTCTTTTTGTTCTGTCCTGTTCTTGAAACAGCTTGCTGATTCCTCTGTGTAGTGGACACATAACCACACCTCTGTGTTTGTTCACTCCAAGATAAGATCTTTTAAAGAGTAAAAGTGAATTTTTTTTTTCTTTTCCCAACATATTTCTTCTCTTTTCTTCTCCTAATTATTTCTTCTTTTCTACCGAAGAATATTCTTGTCGAGTTATAAAAATTATTTTGAAAATTATTCTATTTTACAGATTTCTTTTAATTTTTTTGACCCAAGAGAATATAAACAAAATTTATATTGTCTTTTTAATCCTTTTTTAAACAACATCATCTCCTTAAAAACCTTAAAAATTCCGGTTTTAGTCCAAAAAGATAAACCCTAAAGAAATCTGGCTTTCGCGGTACGTTTTTTCAATCATTTCACGCAAAAGCCGGATAAAAAGAATTTTAGCTTCCAAGCAGACACAAAACGTATTTTCAACGTTTTTTCAATTTTAAAACATTGTAAAAACATTGTAAAAACGTTTTGTATCTGCTGGGTTGATCTTCAGTGTTTTATTTTCTGATGCATTTTAATGCATTCATTGTGATCCTAACTTTGGTTTTAGGTGCGAATGTCGTCCAGTATTCAAAATGAAGTCCTTAGATCCAATTTTTTAGAAGGGGTCTGGATTGCAGTGAATCTTTCCTAATTTTTCAACCCTTACAGAGAATACAACCCTTGGAGTACATTTCCAATGGCAGAACCCAGTGTAATGTCACAGTTGTCTAGAAAAACGATACCAAGAAAACTGTCCGAAAATCAGCTCATCCACAATCACCAATTCTCGGACACCGTGATCGTTATTCATTAATGACAATCTAGAGCACCACGATTCGAATTTAGTTCTTTTTTTACCTTGTTGTTATAAATGTAAGACTTTAACTATCAATTTCAATTTCATTTTAGCTGAAGCTGGTGCTGATGGCAAAACTAAAGAAGGTACACTCTCATCTTATTTTTACAAGAACCAGTAAATTTCGGCCGAGGCTTGGATGTTCTTAACTTTGATCCACATTTTCTTAAATTTCCCACTCCACCCCACCCCATCCTTATATATATGTCTAAAATGCTTTCCTTGGGTCTAAGCTTTTATTAGGTAAATTCCCATGCTTATCAAATTGTGAGTTCTTCATAGTTTTTGGTAAAACATACCACCAAACCTGATGTTCTTATAAGATTGTTTAGATTAAGAAAAGACTGTATGACTGAATCCTACAGAATAATCGTCTCAAATATACTCCTTTTTCAATTAGATCCCAATCCTCGCAGTGAGGTGTTTTTATTTAAATATTTTGACTTGGCCTGAAGAAAGGTCTTTTGACCAAACCACAAAACTCAGGCAACTCCCAAGGGTATCTCGATCCCACCAGGGCCATCCAATAGTGATGATTTGACCTCCTGGAAGTGGCTCAACAGCTCTAGAGGTTAAGAAATTAGGGTACAAGGATTTTTGTTCGACTTTATTTCATTACAAAATGAAACTACTGTGCCTCTTTCTTGCTAATTAGGTCCCAATCCTCTGTGAGTTGTTTTTTATGTAAACATTTTTACTTGTTGGCTTGAAGAAATTTTTATGACTATTTTGGACTTGAGAATATGAAACTCTTCTTTGCTAATTTAATGACAATTTTTTATCATAGTTGAAGTAAACGCAAACGACCAAACAGAAGTTGGTATGTGGAAATGTTTTGACATTATCGAGGGTTGCTTTACCTTTTTAAAAACTCCAATAAAATTTGGAATTTTCAAAGATAGATTGAAAAATTGCTTAGATTTGAATTATGGCAGTTTTAGCCAATCTATAGTGGGTAAAAAAATCTTAAAATTTTCTTGTCGGACCCAACCTTGAGCAAGATAGGTCATCCAATGCTTGATTTTTACAAAAAAACGAAACATTGAATATGCAAACGATTTTTAGGTTATAAATTATATTCCAAGATCTTCTTTTAAACCATCCTGGAAAAAATAGGAAAAAGTCCTGGGAGAAGTCTTTGAAAAGTCATGCAATTTAGCTTGATTTTCGGAGTAGTTTTTCAACTATAAAACTTTCACATCCATTTCCTGAACATGGTTTCCACCATCGTTAAAGTATGTGTATTTATAGAGAACGAGAAAGGCCATATTATTCATGTTGCCATATGGTTTGTAGTTTTGTTCTCGATTTCTAGCAAATGGTGATGTGAAAGTCGAAGATGGGAAAACCGAGACAACGGAAGGTAAAAAGAAGTTTATTATGTAACCATTTTATGTAAGGGACCCTTTTATATCCCTTGCTTTTCATTTAAAACCCTTTATAAATGACATAGTGGCTCAGGTTAACTGCTGGCGGTCTCCTTTTTATAATTCATTTTTCAACTTGAGACCACGTCGTTCTATAGTACAAAAGTATCTAAAAATCGCTTGAATAAAAGAGGCAAATTTTTTCTCGATGCTTCGTTCTCCAAACTCGTTTAAGAGATTTTACTTCGGAAAACTTGAGTGGTCTCAAATTGGGAGGTCCTTAACCTAAGACTATGAGATTTGTCTTTGTCCTTCTTTATTTCTTATAGCTATAAATTACCCTTCAATACTTATTCACGGTTTCCATGAAGTAATCCTTTGTGCGGAAACATCCAAGAAAAGCCGGATGTTTTGCCTTGCTTAGCCATTAGTTTTGAATTTTAAGCGATAAGTAGTGGTAAAACGTCAGTCTTTTTAGGACGTTTTCGCAGAAAAGATTACGTCATAGATATCATGAATTGGTAATAAATTTATCATTGTTATACAGCTTTGCTGTAAAGTAATACTTTATAGGACAAAACTTAGTCGGACGAAATCATTGTTTGGACAAAATTATTGGCCGGAAAAAAATTTAGTCACCTCTCTCTCCAATTCTTTAGTTACATTTGTCCGACAAAACAGTTAAAAAATAGCCTAAAACCGAGTTTGTAGGCCGACAAAATTCTTTAGGTCACTCTAAAAAATTTACTTAATCACAAGTTTTGTCCGATTAGGTAATGACCTGCCCATTTATTTGCAATAGAAACGCCTAAAGAAAGCAATGGCGATGCTCCAAAAGAGAGCTCAGAAGAACCAGCAGCTGCAGAAGCAACCTCAGAAGACAAGAAAGACGAAGAACCCGCTGCTATTAACACTGAAGAAAGTGCTGAATCAGCAGAACCAGCAGAAAAGACTGAGGAAACAACAGCCGCACTGGAAGATGTTAAAGTAGAAGCTGCCGCTGCTGAAACGCCGGCTGAACCCGCCGCCGCACCGGAAACGAGCGAGGATAAGAAGGATAAAAAAACGACGGAACAGCCGGTAGCCGAAAGTACGGAAGACGCCGAGAAAAAAGGTGGGTATTGAATATACGTCAATTCATGCCATCACGAGCGTTTAATGACATGTTAACAAACAAAGACACCAATTATTTTGATTTCATTTTCCCAGCAAGCATATGATGTCTTTTTAATGTTTATTCGAACGTCGATATGTAGTTTTGATGTTGAAATGACGTTACGTAGACGTTAAAAAGACGTTCCGTGTTTACTGGGTTGATTCATTCTCATCTTCTTCTTCATCTTCTTCTTCATCTTCTTGATTCTGAATTCTCTTTCAATCCATATATACCTTAAGCACAACCACGCATTTTTACACCAGTTACACAAAGACTTAATTTTCCGTTAACCAGGGTACCTAATTGATACCGCTAAATGCATTAATTTTTAATTTTTTTTTAATCTTTTATTTTTTATCACAAACTCTTCATTTTATTGAATATTACTTTGAATATTTTTTTGTCACGAAATTTTTTGTTGAACTGCAACCGACCAAATTACTCCCAAAAAACAAATCACTACAGCATGATGGTATATGCAACTTATGACATATGCAAACAAAGAACACACAACACTTTTACAACAAAAACACAAGTGAAAAGAAAAACGATCCAAATTTTAAATAAAAGTCGTTGTTTTGTTTTTCTTTTTTAGATTAGAAACTTCATCTACAATCGCTAAAAAAAAATCAAAAAAAATGTTTCAATTAAAAAATATTGTATACCAAACTACTCCAAGAAACATTTTTTGCAAAAACCCCTCTATCTACTATATTATCGTTTGATGAAAAGAATATTTAACGACATTATAAAACGATATACATCCAACCTCTCCAAACCCAACCCAGTCATCATCCAAGAACCGGACGGATGTAAAGGAACGCACTGTCCGCTCGATGTGAATACGAAGTGGAAACGAAGATGGGGCGTCAGGCAAAAAATTGATAAAAAATACACATTTCTTTACCAGCTTCTGGATGAATCTAATGTAGGAAAATTTTGATGAATGATTAGATATGGTTTTTGTTTGTATTTGGAAAGATAGTCTAGGATAACAATTGTGTGTCGCAGAATCGTTTGTTTTCAGATAATAATACCGACCAAAAAACTTAATTACCCTCCCTCAGACTAATGGCGATAACAATGTCGAAAATGATAGAATTTTTTTCTCGAACTTTTTATTAACTTTTAATGTAAATTGATAAATGATATTTTTTTCACCTCTTAAAAAAATTGTACCTATAATAAAGAATTTAACTATTCTTTCTTTATAATTAGTATTCTATTATTATTAATGTTATTCTACAAAATTCAAAACTTAAAGAATGTAGTAGTAGTATAGAAGAGTTCATCAGACTTAAATCAGGCCTGGATACAGAGTCAGAGCTTTTATCAAAGCCGATGGAGGAGAGAGTACTAAAACTATTCAGCATCCTTTTTATGCAAACTAATAACTCTCCTTAAATAACACAGCCTATCTCATCCTACCCAACCTTGATCCTAGAGACATGAAAAATATAAACTTTAAGGAATTTTGAATAACAACAATGTTTTTCAGATATATGGGACAAGCTCTTAAATCTGTGTTTTACACACCTCTTTAAATATGGTTTGACTTTCGTTGTCATCATTATAAGAATGTCAAAGTCGATTTACCACAAAATTTGAGAGCCGGCCGCATTTCATAGCATACATTTGTAGCATTTCGGAAACAAGCGTGTCTTTTACTGCTTTATTTTTGACCAACTGGAAAGTAATGACTCTTAAATTTCGTCTCATTTTGTATTGTCTTGACTAAATAGCGTCAGAATCTATTTCTTAGCTACCAGATTCCCAGTAGGCACGGAACGTTGTATTGACGTTCAAATAACGTTGAAATAAAACGTTGCGTGTCTGCTGGGTTCTCTTCCTCAAAACCAAAGATTTTTTGAAAGTCTGAAGCTGCTTTATAGCTACCAGATTTATGAATTATTGTTTATCCATCGAAGCGAATAAAAAATCAGATTTAATATTGTTATTAAAATTTCTGATGTTATAATTGAAGACTTGCTTCTACAGGTATTTTGGAAAATGAAATAATTATGTCGTAGAATTTCGCTGGTAATTTGGTTTTGTCTACCCCGACCTTTTATTCACTAAATCATTAAATTCTTTCACTGTCAACACCCTTACATTGTAGGTGTACCTCGAACCTCTGGTGTTCAGCTTTTCATAAGCTGATGTATCTTTTGTTGTCGGGTAGTCTTATTGTTATGATGGTGTTTTAAAATATAAGACGAAAAAACCATATCATGACTTCAAAAAACTAAAAGCTAAGAACAAGCCAAGAAGATTTTTTATTTTCTGTTTTAAGAAAATGCCTTTTAAAACATTTTAAACCATTTTGATAGAATACAAACCTCGTTTTAGGGTATCCTCTGCGCTAATCGGCATTTTTGTATGGCGCGTCAAAGAAGATCTCCTCGAGCCATATCAAAAACGTCAAAATGCGCGCAGTGAACCGTGGAACAATGTTGTTTATAAGAACATTTAAAAGCCTGATTTCAGAATGGTTAAGAACAACAGAAGGCTAACTTTGATCACAAATGTTCCAAATAAAAAAGAGTGGAAAACTAGGGTGAAATAAGATGCCATAGTAATCAATATCATGCCGCACCAATAAGAGAGAATATAGATACCTTTGTTCCTTCATTTCCAAACTCCACCAATGAAAAGCTAGGGAAACCAGATCGAATTTGAAAAAAAAATATGCGAAGTCAGTCCAGCAGGCATACTATTTTATTCCAACATCGTTCTGACGTTGGAATAACGTTGTTTGAACTCCACCTTGCTCACTCAGTCATTTGAAAGAATTGGGTATATTGGGCCCTCGTCAACCAACCGTTTGTTCATCGCTTTTGACCGGTGATACTCCCCAGCAGACACAAGACATTGAAAAGACGTCTCGTGTCTGCTGGGTTCTGATCTACAAAAGAATTACCCTGCACTAATAAACATAGGGAAATTTATGTGTTCATTTTTCTGAAAATAGGCTGAATTCGAGGTTTTACGATAAGGACCGTTGCTCCACGAGTTTCTAAAGTCTTTATTTAGCTTTCTGTCGTTTTATTAGAACTAGAGTCAGTCGACGCTTTGATTTTTCCCCTCCTCTCTTTTGAGATCATGATAATCTGTTACCTTAAAATAAAGGAACTAATTTTGGCGAATTTATTTATTTAAATTACTACTCGCCAAAATTAAAAAAAGTGATGGTTCGCCAAAATAAATTCTCGTCAAAATTAAAATTGATGGCACTTAACCAAAACCACCCCTCTTTTTTATCGAAATTGCCCAAATAACGGTAAATAAAGAGAAATTTTAGTCTGTCATTCGCCAAAATTTTAAAAATCAGTAACTCGCCAAAATTAAAAAAATTTGATATTGCCCAGTCGCCAAAATTAGTTCCCTTAAGGAAGGTATATTATAGTGAAGTTATTTTCGGTTGAAAATCGGCGTCTGCTGATACTTAAGAATAAGTGATTATAACGAAATCAAAATCCAACGCAAGTTCAAGTTACCGTCAGCACAGCTTCCAATAGAACTTTACAAGAGATCGCCAGTGCTGTAGCCACCCAAAAGAAAAATTTTCAACTGTGGTCTTTTTTTGAAAAATGTAACATATATGCGCCTCCTAATATTTATTTCGTGTCTACTATACGGCACTGATCCCTAGGTAAAGGAATTTTCTATTTTTTACAAGAGACTTCAATGTAAAGGCTGAACCCATTGATATGATGCGTAACCTTGCTATTAGTGAGGTTAAGTATCCGAGATAAATCACGACGACGGACGGGACTTTACAGCCTGTGCTCTAGATAGCGCGCATTTCTACAGGCTAGTCCGTGTAGCAACGTAGACTTCACTTGTGAAAAAATATCTCCTTTGTTCTAGAACGAAAATTTCTAGAACGACCTTCCGTTCTAAAATAAATACGCAGGCTAAGTTTAGCCTGCTACCCGGACTAGCCTGTAAAAATGTGCGCTATCTAGCGCACAGGCTGTAAAGTCCCGTTCGTCGTCGTGATTTATCTCGGATACTTAACCTCGCTATTAGCTCCTTTCCATGCCATTTATGTTTCTTTTCTATTACATTTCAACTTTTTTCTTCTCTCTCTGTATAATTCTTTTCTCTTCCTGATATTAATTTAACAGTCTATCCACACCAGAGGGCCCTTTTTCTCCAGCTTGTTTCCTCCCTCCCTCTGGAACTTGAGGATCTTTTCTTTATTTTATCCAGCATATAATTCTTCATCGTCAATTTGTGACCACGTCATTCTTTAGTACAAAAGTCTCTAGAATAAAAAATAAAAAAATCGCTAGAATAAAAGAGACAAATTTGTCTCGATGCTTTTGTTATCCAAACTCGTTTAAGAGACTTAACTATAGAAAACTTGAGTGGTCTCAAATTGGCAGCTTTACAACCTCGTTGTTTTGTTTATTATTTTCCTACATATATTCTCTGGGGGCACTGCCTGCCAAGCAAACACAGAATGTTGTTTTGACGTCAGTACGTTATTGGACGTTGAAAATACGTTCAAAATACGTTCCGTTTCTGCTGCCTGTGCTTTGAATCCGGTAAACGAATCCCCTTTTTCGCCATCTTTTATTCGTTGTAGTTTCGTTTATACCGGTATACTGCAAACAATGTCTCGAATTGACCAATAGATACCTCAGATCCAGGGATGGCGCAAAATAATTGATGCATCGTAAAACACTGCAATACATATTAAAAAAAAGTACGAAGCTTTTTCAAGACAAAGACAAACTTACATTAAATCAAGTCTCCAATACATATTTTGCGCTATCCCCGTCTATGCCACGCCACTGAATAAGCTCATTTTTAAATCTGACTAACCTATTCCTCTATATATATCACCGCTAGATTCTCCAAGCACCGTGTGGGACCCTGCACCAGGTGACGAAGTGACCACACTAGAATCAAAGCATGTCATTGAAGAAGGGCAAGAATACCTTACCAAAACCATTGACAATGAAGAAAACAACAGTCCTACAGAAGAATCGCCAAAAACTGGTGAAAAAACTGGTCAAACATCACCAGAGGTTACCAACGATGATCAATCACCAAAGCCATCAGATTCCCAAACAGAAAATACTGATGAACTGAGTGAATCTCCCAAATCTACCACTGAGGATAACGGGAATGTTGGTACACCATCTCCTATGTCTAATGCTGATGATAGCGCTCCCAATGAGGCTCCTACCACAAAATCACCAGCTCTTGACAACGAATCAGTGCCATCAGAAGATAGTCCTACGGCGGCCTTGCCACCACTGGAGAAAGATGCTTCTCAGGTCTCTATAGCAAAAGCGGCATCAGAAACTGAGGTTATTAGAGAGGCGACTGTAACGACGACGGCTGATGAACTGTCAAACGTTGAAGACACAAGCCGAGAAGCGACGATTGTGGAATCGACAACCGAGAATTCAAGCAAACCCACAACTCCTGCTCCAACTGCTGCCGAGGATGCAACTACAACTGAAAACGAGACAAGCCGAGAACCGACGATTGTGGAATCGTCAACCGAGAACTCAAGCAAACCAACAACCCCTGCTCCAACTGGTACCGAGGACTCAACGACAACTGAAAACGAGACAAGTCGTGAACCGACGATTGAAAAATCAGGGACTGATATTCCAGCCATTGATAAGAGTAGCAGCTCGACTTCACAATAAGGTGAATTTTGATTTAGCCGAATACATACTGTATATAGCTAATTTATTGACTGATTGTTAACGTGAACTTTTCCATGAATGTTTTTCTCGCGTAAAAACTCAAACTTAAAGTAACCTGTACATAGTATTAGATATTATTTTAAATTTTGTCTACTTTGATTAATATTTTTTCAATCTTGTTTAATTTATAATAGTTTTTTTATAAAAATGGTGATTATAAAATAATATTTATTTTAATTTACGTAAAAATGTTGTCATAGTTATCCCCTGGACGTGTTGGACTTCCTCAACATGATGGGGAATTTGAGAAGTTTTTTTAGAGAGGGGTAGGAAATTTGAGAAAATGTGGAACAAAGTTAACAACATCCGAGCCTCGGCTGAAATTTCCTTTCCAAAAGAATGTCGATAAATGCCGATATAACGGAAAGGTTACCTTTTATTTCCCATCAACATTATTATAATAACATGACGTATTCTTTTTCGTAAGTTTTTTTGTGTCGATCAAAATAGTCATTTTCACGATGAATAAAAAATAATTGCATAAATCTGTCAAAAAAAAAACTGATTAAACCGCCATCATGAATAATGTATTCTGTTTTCTGAATTATTTCGATCGCCTGGCGAAATGTTTTAAGAAGATGAATAAAATATAGCTCCGATAAAGCCTCTTTTGCATGAAGACGAATTTAATTTCCAAATTTCCTATTTAAACCTGGCTAGTTTCAAATTAATAATTCGATATGCCCATCTAAATGGTTTTAAGTTTAAAAATAAATTAATTTGTCTCGATATAATCGAGGAACACAAACTTTCGGACCAAATTAGTATTCTATAAAATTAATATTTTAGTGTCTTCGTGTCTTCAAAATCATCTCTCCTTTTTATCGAAATTGCCTAAATTTCAGTTAAAAATAAGCCTGTCAATCGCCAAAATTCCCCAAAATAAGTTTTCTCAAAAATTTGCAAAAATAAATTCTTGAATAAATGAAAAAAGGCTTTTTTTAATAAAATCGACCATTCTCCAAAAGTAGTACTAGCCAAGAAAAGTATCCATAAGGTTGTTGACTTTTCATTACCTAGTGTAATCCAAGCCTAGCTAAAAACTTTCTTTTAACGGTAGGTTGTTTAGGTGGCCATAGATACTTCATGATTGATTGAATAGAAAAAGGATTCGAAATCGCTGTATATAGATCACATTCAGCATCAAATCCCTATTTTGAATTCAAAATATATTTTTTTCATGATAAATAAATCATGAATTTTAAGAAAATACGGATAAATTTTCTTGATGTTAAATCGAAAACTTTTCCTTTATTTAATTTTTTGTTGAAGTGAAATTTTTTTTAGTAAATTTTTGTTATTGGGTTAGATAATATTAAAACTTTTATAAATTTAATGGTGCAAAAGTTCTAAAAAATGGTAGAAATGGGCTGGACGCCTGATGTGGTTGGAGCATGGTTAATTTTATTGCAGGTAACTTTTGTCCTTATACAAAATATTTTCACCTCTCGTTTGTTCTCATATCCATTTTTTTTGTTATCAATTTTTTTTTAAATACAGTGGAATCTCTCATAATTGGTAAAAATTAATGCCTTCTTAATAGAGGTTCTGCTTTTTACGTATATATATCGAAATGAATTGAAATCAGTCCGCTCATTCCAAGTGTTCGTTATATAGAGATGTCTCTGCTTGCTTTAGAGAGATTTCACTGTAATACACTTTAAACGATTTGAAGCATGTGGTCTCGCTTTTAGACGCAAATCAGCACATATTATAATCGAACTTTTTTTTAAGTTAGAATTTTGAAAATAAAACACTTTTTGGAAAATAATCAGATCATTAAATTTCAATAAATTCTAATGTCACTTTAAACTAAAGCAAGTTCCGAAAAAGGCATTGCCAGGCAGGCACGGGACGTTGTTTTAACGTCGAAACAACGTTGTTCTAACGGTCAGAACAAAGTTTTTTAGACGTTGAAAGAACATTTAAAAAACGGCATGTGCTTGCTGGATGAATTCCTGAAACTCAAGAAATTGTTATGCTTAAGAAACTGTTTTTCAAACATTTTAACTCAACATTTTGATCTTTTTTTCTTGATTATCGGGACGTCGGAATGTCTTTTTTTGGACTTACTCTCGTTTTTATCATTAGCGAGGTTACACAAGAGGACATTTAGGACCTTCCACTCGTATAGGTCGGCCTGTACATAATTCGTCTAAACAAAACTTTGTAAACGAAAATTTATGTACAGCTTGACCTATACGCGTCTAAGTCGTCTAAGGTCCTAAATATCCTCTTGCGTAACCTCGCTATTGCCGAATTATAAAATTTAATTAAAATGTCGTTTTTTTTTTCTTTAGATTTTTCGAATCCAATGTGCTGCACCTTATGTTGATCCTACGATTGGCCTGGGTAAGACTTTCAACATACACACTTTTTTTTATAATAACAAAAATACACTTACAATTTTTAAGAATTGGCCAAAAAATTAAGAATCTCCTAAGAATAATACTATTTTCAAGGTCAAAGTGTGTACGTCAACAACGGTTGTAGAGAGTATGGAACTGCCAAATTGAGCCCATTGAAGTTTTCCGTAGTAAAGTCTCTCAAACGAGTTTGGAGAACGAAGCATCAAGACAAAAATTAGTCTCTTTTATTCAAGCAATTTTTAGAGACTTTCGTACTAAAGAACGACATGGTCTCAATTTGGCAGATGAATTATATGTGTAGGGAACACTAGAGAAAGAGATTTTCTCCAGCCTTCTCCAATAGCGAGGTTAAGTATCTCCTTTTTTTTTAGAACGGAAAATCGTGAAAATATTGTTCTAGAACAAAGTGTATATCTATGTCTACCTTGCTACACGGACTAGCCTGTACTGTAGGAATACGCACTATCTAGAGCACAGCCACAGGCTGTAAGACCTGTTCGTCGTCGTGATTTATCTCAGATACTTAACCTCGCTAAGTGTGATATCTTTGTGATCATAATTGTATGGAGCACTAGAGACAGTTGAGCTAGAATATGACAATGTCTGTGTGTGTCTGTGTGTCCGTTGTCAACTTCAGAAAACTTTGGGGCATCCTGGCGGAGAGCCCAAATATTATCGGATTGGGCTGAAATTTAGTACACATGTTCCTAGGGAGAATACCTGGTTGTTTTTTTTCACTTTTTGAAAATTTTCATTTTTGGGGCCTAGGGACGAGTTTTTTTGCCAAAATGAGGCTAAAACTTTGGGGCAGACTAGAGGCCTCAAAAATTGTTCGATTTGGCTGAAGTTTGATACACTTGTTCCTTGGGTTAATACCTGGGGGTGTTTTTTTCATTTTTTTTTTATTTTCATTTTTGGGCTGGAAGGCTGGGTCATTACTTTACTGTATTCATTGAATTTAAGCCAAATCGGACAATTTTCTAAAGTCTCCAGCCTGGCCCAAAGTAAATATTTGAAACGTAACAATTGGGCCTACGAATAATTGGAAAATACTGAAGTTGAACCCAGTGCGGTGCGCACGTTGTCAGTGATCATAATTGTAGGGAGCACTAGAGAAAGAGGAGGTTTCTCTAAACGTTATCCAATCTCAGCAGATACAAGGTGTTTTTTCGTCGTTCTTTCAACGTCCAAATATGCCTTTGAAATAACGTTGTTTGAACATTAAAACAATGTCTTTTGTGTACTTCCTTTCAGATTCTGACTGCTCCGACACCAATTCCAACATTTTGGCTTTCACAACACCTGGTTATGATGGTACAAGCGTCTACCCGTTAAACAAGAAGTGTGGTTGGCAAATGACTACCACTGCCCAAGAAGCTGATTTCTCCATCAATTTCCATTCCTTTGATTTGGAATATTCTCTCCGATGCTATGATTGGGTGCATCTTTACAAGAAAGTCGATGGGGATACTCAATGGACCAGGGTATGCTATTCCCAGCAAGCACAGAACGCTGTTTCAACGTCCGAACGTTATTTGAACCATGAAACAATGTTGAAATAACGTTGTGTGTCTGCTGGGCTCAACGTCTACCAGGAGGCAAATGACGTTATACCAACATTGTTTCAACGTCCAAAGAAAACGTTCTGACGTTGAAATAAGGCTGTTTGGACGTTAAAAAACGTTGAATTAACAAGAAGTTTGTTGCAAAATGACTGATGCTAAATTTCAGGGAAATTCAGGGGGGTAATTTTTTCTTAGCCTTGATAAAAATGGTTTAAAGGGAGATTGCGCTCCTTAAAGTTTTAACCAGAAACAACATACAGTCAAGTAACTAATGTCTTTTCTATTTTTTTTTTACATCTGCTACATGACACTCTCTTCATAAAAAAACCCGCACTTGGAAAGAGAAAAAATATTAGTAAAATATAAAAACGTTTCCCAGAAAAAACAAAAACATAATTTTCAAACGCTTTTTTGAAGAAAAAAAAATGACCGAAAATCTAAATAATTTTTACATGGTTAAGGTACATAATTATATCGATCTTGCTGTGTGCTGAATTTCAAAACGCTATTCGAAGTGATGCTCGAGATATAAAGGGATTTTCGAAGCCAATCGAAGACATTTCTCTTTATATGTTATTCCAACATTGTATTTGGTTCCTTACGGTTTATGGACAAGTCCAGCGCATGGGTATTGTGGAGCATTGAATCCGTTTGCTGTGATAATGACAGGAAAAGATAATCAGACAAAATTATTGGTCAGACACAACAGTCTGCCCGACTAAGCTTTGCCAATAAGGTATTCCGAAATTGTATTTGGTTCCTTTTTTGGTTTTATAGACAAGTCCAGTGCAAGGGTATTGTGGAGCATTGAATCCTTTTGCTGTGACAATGACAGGAAAAGAAGTTCTCCTCGTCTTCAAATCGGATTTATCAGATGCATTCAAGGGATTCAACGCTACGGCTAATTTTCATATCACTGCATGTATGTATCTTCTTCTTTGAGGGCCCGAATACTCGAGAAATAAAATTTAAATTTAAAATTTCGAGTTTGATTCACGCAGAATAAAGTTAAATCATTTTCAATTTAGTACAAAAGTCTCTAATAATCGTTTAAATAAAAGAGATTATTTTTGTCTTGATGTTTCGTTCTCCAAACTATTTTAAGAGGCTTTACTACAGTACAGAAAACTTGAGTGCTCTTCTTGGCAGACCCACAAACCTAGGTTGTGTATGCAGTAGGGGATACAGAAGGTTATCAAAAAATTTGACGGAGAGTGCTGGAGAGTGTTGTTATTGTTCATATTCCTTATTTGGAAGTTAACACTCTCCGCCAAAATTTTTGAGTACCTTCTATATCTGTCTCTGGTATGGCTTGATTATTTAGTTCATGTTTGTTTCGCCAACACATAGCTGTCCCTCAAGCTCAAAAAGTGTTGGACCAATCCAACCCATATGCCAACAATTTAACGTTCCAAGAATATGATACGGTCACCTTAAAATGCAATGTCTCCGAAGATATTCCCAAAGCTTCGATCACATGGTTGAAACTGTACCCGTCAACAGTCAATGTCACTGTGGACTCTACTGGCTACAACGCGACTTTGGTGAACACTACTGGCTACAACGCGACTTTGGTGAACACTACTGGCTACAACGCGACTTTGGTGAACACTACAATGTCGACAATCATTTGGAGTAATACATCAATGCCATCAAGAATGGTCCAGGTGAACTGAATACTGTAAACCGCGAAATATTTCAGAGACACATTGGGATTTTCATGTTACAGATATAATTTTTAACACCCTATTTTCACGCATACCCCCTAGATTTTCTCTTGATTTCTCCTGGATTTTTCACCACAATTATCCCCGGGATGTTTCTGACTTTCTCAACATTACGTACGGACTATTTCTGAAAAAAACCCAAAAGATTTTGTCACCTCGACCTGACCAAGAATTCATGACTTTTATTTTTCCTGAATGTACAATATGATCAAAATTTTTGATGTTTCAATGTATTCGATAGCTGTATTATAAAAGATTTCTTACTAAATCTTTATTTTTAAATTCTCTATAAAACATTTGTATCCGAGATACAGTAGACTCTCCATAACTCGAACACCCCAGGAGAATCGAAAATCGTTCGAGTTATGGAGAGTTCGAGTAGTAGAGAGTTTGAAATTTTTGCAAAATCTTTCTCTAATTCATGGAATGAGTTGATGCATGATGGAAATAAAATATTTGATAAAATATCGACTTTTGATAAGAAGGTCAAAAACATATATATTTTAGCATCTAACAATTTATTCACCTATCAAAAAGAAGATGTTTACTCTTTTTGGTTTTTGTCAACAACGCATTTATAATTCGAATGAGGCGTTCATAAGATTCGAATGACGCGTTCAAAACGTTCCAATGATATACGTTCGAATAGAAAGGCCCAAAACACACGTATACAAACCATTCGAATAGGTTAAGACTCTATTTATGTAGAAAGACATTCCAAATTCTAGTCACGATGTCAGAAAA
>JAUJPO010061891.1:0-13098 GCA_032270745.1 Tiaropsis multicirrata | reverse complement strand
TAGATCGCAAATCTGTAAGAAACACAAAGAATAGTTTGATACAGGATAGGCAAAAACCGAACATCGAAGGAAAATAAAAATAAGGAGGAGGAGGAAGAAAAAAGCCGTTTTAACAAATATTTCCTATAGATAGGAAATATTTAAATAGTTCTTGTGAGCGAAGCTAGCAGAAAAAACTTTTCAAGAACTTTAGGAAATGCTTTGCTCAACAAATTGCTTGTACAATGTTCCAATATTTTTTTGGAAGGTAGCATTATGTGAACTTTTCATCATTCATGACCTTCACATGAAAAGACAAAACCGAAAACGAGGTTATTTGAGGAGTTATGGGATCCCTGTAAAACCGATATCAAACAATTATCAAAATTGTATAATTATTGTACATTACCTAGATCATTTCTGATTCTGATCCATAACAATGATGGGATTCTACGGACTGGTGGAACCCAGTATTGATAGACATCATTGAGAACTTCATCATCGATCGACAACAAGTCGTCCAGTTCGGTATCTGATAATCCATGCTTGGAAGCTGTAATCAAACCTAAAGCATGACTGACCAAATATTTTCCATGCATTCTTTCCAAGTCAGAAAACAAACGATTGATGGAATCTTTGACATTTTTCTCCAAAGATATATTTCCCATCGGTTGGAATGATTTCCATTTGATGGCTTGATCGAAGGATAATTTGAGATATAAAGGGAGCGGAGATTGGATGAACGACTTCATAACAAGATCGTTTTGTTGATCCGTCAATTGGCGTTTGCTATCTTTCAACCATGCGTTGAGGATATCGTTGGCTGTGTCTTGTGGTAGCTTGGTAACTTCGATGAAACTACCAGCTGGCACTACTCCCTAAAGTAGTAAAACAAAAAGATACAGTTTAAACTCATGTAATTCGAGCTCCTATAATTCGAAAACTCATACAATTCCAACTTAATCAAACTTATCCACCCATCTATCGTTATCTTAAGAAGCTTAAGAACCGTTTTCCAAAGAGAGAACTCCGCCTATAAGCCATGATTGACATCATTTATTAGGAAAACGACCTTCGAACCACCTGGATGGTGCCAATTGCTTACAACAAGATGAAAAACAATGTTGTATAATGTAATTGTAGAACTATACGTCACACGATTTTATCAGAATCCATCAGAACTCCGTCAGTTTCAGGCAACCATGTTATTGCCGCTTAGCCGACAAAAAGGAAAAAATATGCAGAGAGCAAAAGTAATTTGTGTCCCCGGTCGGTAACTTTTCATGTTTTCTGAATATCGGATTCTCTTGAAATTATGACCACAAGTTTATTCTTATCTAATATTTTACCGCTTCTGATCAATTTAAAATATGTGTATAGACCTTTTCATTAATTACGTCGTTCGTGCGCAACACTTGCCTCGTTTTAAACACATTACTTTGGTGATCATCTCTCAAGGGACTGCAATCAAAGTAATAACTTTTTGTTACAAAAATCCATACCAGAATTGGTTACCTTGGCAACATCTTGAAAGAGAGGCAAGCGATGTCCGTTCGTTTTACAGACCGGTCTGGAAAGTATCAACATTGCAAACATTAGGTAGTGAAAGATTTTTACCTTCAAATTATTAATGATGTTATATTTTTCGTCCGGTAAGGCAGAGACGATAATCTTGAAATGTTTTGGCAACTTTTTGGGTAGCCATTTCATGAGATATGCACCGTCATCAGGTGAAAGTTGATCAATGGAATCCAAGAACAGAACACAAGGAAGCTCAGAATCATCAATTTTCTCCATGATCTTCTCCAAGAGAGCGCATTGTTCTTTAAAAGACTAAAAAAAATCACAAAAAACGAAATTGAGATACACGTTGCTTTATAAAGGAAATTTCAGTTAGAAGAATCCGATGACGATATTTGACATGAAGGTAATTGGGTGCACCAGAAAGTTTTTCAAAAAAGGAGCAGGGAATGTATATATGAGCGACCACTTAAATTTAACACATTAATTTAACGCTATTTCAGGGCCCACGCTAATTTTGTAAGTGAGGGGGGAGGGGCAATAAAACGCAAAAACGGCTAAAATGGTCTCGTTTTTTTCTTTATTTTACTAAAAAGCGAGGGTCTGTGTTTAACTATTGCATTGAGATATCAAAAGAAGAGTGTTTTCCGTTTCTTAATAACAAATCAAATCGAATAAGTCTAGCGTCTAGTGGGATGCTAAAAGGGACACTTTTTATGATGGTTTTATACTGGGTGTCCCAGAAAAAGGTTTCGGTGTTTGGCGGCCTCCTGGAGCCGAAAAAAAGCACCCCTTTTTTGACGTATTTTTGCATTTTTTAAAAATGATTTTTACTAAAAAAGCTTATAACTTGGTAAATACTGAACCGAATTTGAAAAGTTATAGCTCAAAACTTAAGTTCGACTTTCCTCCCTCTAATAAAATAAAAATATTAATCAAAAAACATTTTTTTTCGGCTCCAGGAGGCCGCAAAACACCGAAACCTTTTTCTGGGACACCCAGTATGGTGTAGCAGTAAAATTTGGTGAGGGGAAGCAAGCGTCTGATAAGCAGACCCTTTAGAAGGCATAAAAGTAGTATGGTGTATACGTATGAAAAGATTTTCAATTCGAATTAACAACAATGCAACAGAAGATAGTACCTGTGGTTTGGTATCATCGATGGGTAATTGCGATGACCTATGCAGCTGGTTACAAACCGAATTCAACAGCCTCGAAATGGTGGACGAATCTGCTGTAGTGCCAAGGAATCTGGTCACCTGGATATGGTCCGGATACTCCTGTTTAGCAAGTGAAGCTGCTTTGGCCATAATGGATGTCTTACCACATCCTGATTCACCAAAGACTACCAGAGGTGTTCGGTCATCGTCCTCCTCTTCTTCTTCTTTAGCAATGTAAGATATGATCTTCTCGATAACGTCTTCACGCCCTTGAAAGATGCGACTCTTCTCTTTACACATTAAAGAATGCTGACAGATCTCTTTGATAAGATCGTCATCTATATCTGCATCTTTCCTGTGTAAAAAAATAAGTTGAAAGAAATATTGGCTGGAATAAGAATAACATGGGTGAAAAAATTATAAAATTGGATAAGGAGAATCATATTATGAAACATTGAGAATAGAAAATCTAATTTCCCATAAAAAAACAATAATGAATACAGTATACTGACCTTTCCTTTATGCCATTATGAATCATCATGACTAAAATACGATAAAAATCATCACAAAGTTGTTGTATGTATTCCCTATGAGTGTCCGGATCGACGCCATGCTCAGCCGCCCAATGGATATCATAGGTGTTAATATTCTCTTGAGGTAAAATATTTAGGATTTTTTTCGCCTTTAAATCCTCAGTAAATCCAACAGCCTCGTCGTCAAGATTCTGACCTAATTTATCAATGAAATTCCGCGCCACCTTGTCGTCGATGTTTTGACGTAAATCTTGGATGTTACGATAAAACCAGTGGCATTGGGCTTTAACGTCTTTAGACTTCAATATCCCTCGCTGGATCTCATCCTCAGTTACTGAAAATGAAACACAGTGTTTAATTAAAAAGGTTTTAATATTCTTAAAACGATCAACGCTCACTCCAGTTAGCGGGAGTGAGAAAATAGTCCCAAAATAGCGCTCCGTTATGCACACGTCATAATTATTTGTACTTCGTATTCGTCGAGTTTCAATCCCAAAATCCTTTTCGTTTTAATTGTCAACCCGTGAAAGTTAGTACTTCTTCTTTGTAATTGAATGTAATTAACGTGTAAGAGTAATAAACGCAAAGGATGTTGGGATTGAAAGTCGTACAAACAGAGAAATCGAAGTCTATTTTTAGTCTACCTTTTAGACCAAATTCGTCCACATTTTAGAAGATTTTTTCTGAAAATGAAACAGTGGTTAAGACTTTGAGTAGCCGTACAATGATCTTACAGTCAACTCCTAAATTAGCGGGAGTGAGCAGGGGGTCCACTTTCAGATGGGGAAAAGTAGGAATTAGTCTCCACTAATAATAAATTAAAGTTTATAATCGTCAGGTTAACTATAATCCTGATCTACTCTCTATTTAAAGCCAAAGCTTTCAGCTAAAGATTGGTCTTCTATCTATGTAAATCTATGTAAATAAGCAGACTTATGTTTTTTAGAAATTTTCCTGGTAAATTCACGTCTGTCTACCAAATTAAAGGTAGGTCAGGATAAGGTAGCAATATGACGACAAGAAAAAAGATGATTTCGATCTCTAATCAGATAGTTGCTGAATATTAGAAACTGAAACTTAGTTCTCTAGATTTCCAATGCAAGAGTTCATAGAATCTGCCTTGATTGCCCAATTTTGGATTTGACCACAATTACCTAATTTATACTATAGCGAGGTAATATATAGGTAAACATTTCATACCTGATTGAAAGTATTTCCAACGAATATTTGGTTTTTCTTTAAACGTCTTATCCGCTGCCTCACGGAAAACCATTTGCATTCGTTCAAAGGCTGTCCACCACTCTCCTGAGGCTTTGGACCGGTCCTCCTTCGGAACATCGTGATTTCCGTAATTCGGTAAAAGGTCGGTGATGGGTTGTAGAACGTACGTGGTTGGAATAATGTTTTCGTCTTTTAAGAACCATTTTTGAAGGAGGTCTTTGTCAGCTTGTTCTTTGACGACTTTTAACATTGTCTCGTATTCGGTAGCGACAATTTTCGGTGGAAACGGTCGGTAACCGTATTTGTGCGACAGAAAGGTCTAAAGAAAACAAAATTAAATAAGTTTCTAAGAAATTGTTCCATCACTTTAAACCTAGTGATTTCAACCTGATCCATATCCTATTGAGCTTCCCTTTATTACTAAGAGGACTGACTGTGTTCAGTTTAGGAAAAATATTGTTTTCAAAAGAAATGTCTTTCAAATTGCCTTCATGCGTATACAAACCACTTGTACAGTTGCTTGTACTAAACTCTTATTCCTTGTGAAGAGGGTCATACAGACTGTAAATAAAATGCCGAACGAAAAGAAAAATAATTTTTTTTTCTATTTGGTTTGAGTTGCAGGAGGCTTTTCCAGTCTATTTTCGCAACTATGGATACTTTTTAATTAGTATCCCGTCAGCAACCTTGGACTGACTACCCAATTTCTCTAAATATGGCATGGGTTGACCCGGGCGAAGGTTCGCTCACTTGCCAAGTGAACCGCCGCAAGTGGGAATCGAACCTTGGTCTCCCGTACGGTAATCAAGTTTGATAACCATTGTACCACGGGAGACCAAGGTTCAATTCCCACTCGCAGTGGCTCACTTGGGTCAATCCATATCATGTGAGGTTGCTGATGGGACAGCACAAATGGGCTATAGCCTGCTGTAACTTAAACCAAATAGATAGAGTATCTAAATTAGCCTTGCTAACCAAGAACTGTAAAAAAATCTATTCGGGAGAAAGTTGCTAAACATACCGGGTGACTCAAAAAAAACTTACCATGTTTGGCCAATCCTTGGGGCCGAAAGAAATCTTGACAGAAAGCAATGTCACTTTCTTTAAAAAGAGAATAGTCTAACTTAAATTTTGAGGTACAAGTTTGGCCTAGTAGTTTACAAGTTATGAGCTTGCAAGGTTAAAATTCACTTTTCGAAAATGGCAAAAACACGTAAAGAAGAGATATTAAAATTTCGCAATTAATTCAAAAATCACAAACATTTTAACCATTTTTACGACTTAATCGATGGTGAAGGTTTGAAAAACAATATTTATGGATTGGAAATGTCAAAATAGGAACAAAATTTGACAATTTAAAAAAAAGATTCTGTGATAAATGGTAAAAAATGCCTAATTTGATACCCTTTTTGGACGTGTTTTTATACACTTTTTGAAAAGTGAATTTATAATAAAAAACGTCATAACTTTTAGTAACTAATAAATCAAATTTTAAAATTTATAACTTGAAATTTAAGTTAGACTTTCCTCTTTTACTTGAAAGAAAACTTGAGTTTGTTGTATAACCTTTAGGATCCAAAGGAGTCGCCAAACGTGCAAAGTTTTTTTAGTACCAACCGGTACTAAATAGGCTAAACAGATTTACAAAAGCAATGAACGACGCCTTACGACGAAACTTGGTCCAGTAGATATGTCTTGACACAATTTCAATTCTTTCATACACAAGTCTGATGTCATATGGTCAGCGGTCGCTTCGTCTCGTACACCCCATCTCATGTCTACGACTTGAAAATCATATCCAATGGATTGACAATATTTTTTCAACTTTGGATACACTTTTACCATCAATGCGTTCCTTTCGTTAAATGTATCTAAAGGAAATTAAGCCTATGAACTTTGAAACAAAAACTTAGGCCAGTATAAAATATAGGTGATTCTCGAGTATTCACATAGTGTCAATACTGAACCGAATTTAATAATTTATACCTCAAACGTTAGGTTAGGGTTCCCTTTATCAAATGGAATAAAATACAATGAGACTTATGCTGCCGCTATTAAAAGACATTGTCACGATAACGGACATAATTGTTCGATTAATGATTTCAAATTAGTCGGTCATGCATCGTGCAAATTTCACTTGAAACTCAAAGAGTCATTATTGATTTCGAAAGACAAATCTGATATTATCAATGTGCACAAAAAATCAGTTCCATTATATTTGTTTAAGTGTGGAAGGGGACGTCGTGGATTTTTCTAGTTTGTTATTTTTGATTTTACTTGATTTGTTTGATTTATCTGTTATTTTTTTCTACTTTATAGATAATGCTTAAAGATAAGCGAAAGATCTTGTAATTGAAAATGGTGTGTTTCATGTCTGGAATAAAAATGGAATAAAAATTATTAAATTTAAAAATTATTTGTTCGGCTCCACTTAACCATCAAACATCAAAACATTTTTGTGGGACATCCGGTAGAATAAAGAAAATTACAGTATAATAAAACTTCAGTATGATTGATAATACCTGTGAACGTGGAACTGGTGAAAATACGAACAATATGTGCTTGTGAGGGTATCTTGATATTGATAACACCTTTCAATAATTGAGAAGCAATGTCTGATGAATACTTAACAACAGATTCATTTTCCTCTTCTTCTTCTGGTTCATCCTCTATCACCTCTTCTTCTTCTTGTTCCTGGTCTTCCTCTTCTAAACACACACAATAAGGTTTAGTTTTTTAAAGTATATACAAAGTATGGTAAAGATTTCCTCCCAAAATGTTTTTACAAACCCTTTTTGGGTTGTAAAAAAAACATGTGGCGAATCAGGTTCGACGCCAACTCGATTGTACTCTACAAAGAGTTCTCTAGAAAGCCTTTTTCCTTGAGATACTAAATGTCCAAATAAACCATTAATAGGCTGGGCATCTAGAGAATTTTAACATGCACTGATCCTAAATGAGTCACTAATGTAAACCATTACTTATACTTAACATGCTCTCTTAAAAGAATTGAGGCTCTGCCCAGTCGTCAGATTTTCCAGTATAGGGATGAATACTAAAATTATTCTTAAGTAAAAAGTATTCTTTTTGGAAGTTATAGCCCCAAGCTGACTTGAATCTAGGACTGAATGATGACAAAAGACACTAAGTATCTTGAGATCACAAATTTTGAACTTTGAAGGTTCTATTGACCATTGGACAACCTCTAAGGAATAGGAGATTAGATACTAATCAAAGATCTCAAACATCCGTTTAGGAGTCTAGAGTCGTAGTAAATGAGATTTGATCCCAAACACAGTGCTGAATACAGAAGGTTCTCAACAAATTTGAGGAGAGTGTAACTTCTGCTCATATTCCTTATATGGAAGTCAACACTCTCCGTCAAAGTTTCTGAGTACCTTTCGTATCCGCCTCTGAACTTTATATCCTTAATAATCTTTATCTGAACTTCCTAAATATGATTCTTACCTTCTTGTTCTTCATCTGGTTCCTCCTCTGGTTCTGGTTCTTCTTCTTCTTCTTCTTCTTCTTCAAAAAAATAAAAAGAAAAAAAAGTTGAATTTGAAGCTTCATTTACTATACCACTTTCATAAAACTTGTAAAGAAAATAGATGAAAAAACTTTATTCCATCCAGAGTAATAAATTAAGTTTTTCATGGATTTCAGGCCTGCTAAATCCTTATGATCAAGCTCACCAGATTAGAAGCTATATAACTTATTATAAAAGCAAATGAGGCTTTTTTCGAGGTTGTATTTAGATGTTTCAGTAGCAAGATCACAAGGTACTCAGAGATTTGAAAGTGAGTTTGAACAAAAGTACCACACTTCTATCAATATCTCTGAGTTCCTTCTGTATCCGCCTCTGATATGTTTAAAATATCAGAATGATACCTTCTTCAACTTCAGGTGTAGGTTCACGACTTGGTTCTGGCTCAGGATCATCAGATACTGGCTCTGGAGATTCAGGTTTTGGTGGTTCTGGTGGTGGTTCTGCAGCTATTAGTGCTGGTTGACTTGAAAATAGAAAATTAAAGTAAACAATGACCTATGCTTTTTTATTTATAGAAGGTTGGGTTTTTTTAAGGTTGATGATGAATATTCTAAACTCTTTAGTTGAAATCATCCTAAAATAAGGCTGATAAATACTATTAAAGTCTATAATACCAGTCTAAGAAAATTATTATTTTCCTTTAGAAAGAGACGACACAAAAAAATATATATTCACCTTTGCACAGCTGGTTTGGGCTTTTTCTTGCTAATTAAAACACCCATGATTCCTGATAGCTTTCCTCCAAGATTATTCAATCCATAAAGTTTCAGAATACTCTTTCAAAATATAATCCTTAGAATTGTACCACAAAGTGCAAAAACGTGAATGCGTGTTTCAAAATTTGATAAACAAAATGTTATGAATTCATTATTATTTCTTCAATGGCTGTAGATTTCGTTTTTTACATTGATTGTGTCTTGTATATCCTATAGAGAGAACAGTTTGTAGTTAGAGAGAATGAAACGTAAAAAAAATTTATAATAATCAATAACTAGAAAATAGTTATTGAGTTTCCATGGTAACAATAAAAGTTTCATTTGTAAATGAGTTACAATTCATTAGAAATAGCATGGGAAAATAAAGAGAAACTTTTTATGTTACTAAAAAGTAATTATAAGAAAAAAAGAATTTTACTGTCTCCAATGAAAGGGAAGAAGTTGAACCTTTAAATTGATTCCATAATGAATTTTTGTTACCTGAACAGGGGAAATAAGACTTGACTTGAAATTACCTATATATAGGGGAATAGGGAAAACCAGGGCTTGTTTTTTATCAAATATCATCCAGATAAAACATCCATAAGGATCACACTGACTGATGTATTCAAATTAAAGAAATAACATTTTATATTTTCAAAAAATTACCTTTAAAACTTACCACTACTTTGAATGTACATAAATTCCCTTCTTGATAATTGACATCAAAGAATTCTCCCCACCATTGTGGCAATGATATATTGCAGCTCTCTTTTTTAACTAATTTGAAGTAAATTTTTACATCTTTAGTAGCCTAAAAAATATTACGATAAATAAACAAAAATAAGAAAGAGTAATTAACCAGCAACACTTTGATTTCGGAAATTTAGTTCAAACATAGTTCACACATAGTTCAAACCCCCATTTCTTAAGTGATCGACCCTCCCCAGATAGCAAGAAGGGGAGGGAGAGCAAACAATTTTGCTTTTGAAAGGGGAATGACGAGTAGTTTGAAATCCCAATTACATTTTACAATTTAGATATATCTTTTACTTATATTTCAATGTTAAAACACAGAGTATAAATTTACCAAAAAATGACCTGGGGATCCACAAATTTCAAGAAGAGAGGGCCTGTCTGCACTATGGTGCATTTTTACCTAATTTGGTTGATTTTTTAATAATCAACATTGGTATCATTATAAATCTTTTTCATGGAAAATAAGCTCTTACAGTTTAGCTCTTGGTTTGTGAGAGGGGCTTGGGTGACATGACTAAAAGCCCAGCTATGCAGTTATTTGAAACCATTAAAATAAATAGGCATTACTATATTTTAATACTTTATTAAAAACCATTATCATTTTCTATTTTAAAAAGAATTTTAAAAAGGACTTCATTACAATCAGAAAGTACAAAAATATATAATAATCAAAATCATAATTCTTAGAGGAAAATTTAAATTAGAATCAAACAGACTACAGTCAAAGCTCTAATTAGCAGACACCATCAGGAATTAGACTTGGTGTCCCCTAATTGGAGCTGTCTGCCTTTTGGAACGTTTGGTAATAAAGGAGAAAAAAATCTGTCCGCTAATCAGAGCTGTCCGCCTTTTCGGGTGTCCGCTAATTGGAGCTTCGATTGTAGAAGTTTATGTAAGGTTTGAGAACAATTTTGTTGCTTATTTTAAAAAAAACTTTAAGATATTTAGGACAAGATTTTTCATGGTAAGAGTACGCTTTAAAAACGATAACTATTTTTTTTTAATGTCTTGGTTTAGAAAAAATGTTTTATTTCTTTTCATGACGGTTCCAATTCTTTGGCTACCAGTAATAAGACCTTTTAAAATAGAATATAATCACAATACTTGTAAAAAATTAGAAAGACCTAAAAAATTTCAAATAAGTTTAAAAAAGAGAACAAATTAAAGACGAACAAAATTATACCTTTTTCAGATGAAAATTGAACTTTCTGCCTTTCTTTTCCTTGATCTTAAATAAACACTCTTTATATATTATAATACCTTTAAGAACGAATGAGTCGATTGCATATTGTATAATACTGAACATGGCCCCTATGTAGGTACCGGCGCCGAGTTATTCATGTTATTATTCTGAGTCATTAACTTTAATCTCAACATTATGCCAAGAATTATTTAAACAACCGCGCAAATTCCAGACAGGGGCAACAGTATCAGGCTGCGCATTACATGAGCTATCGATGGCTCTACAAATGACATTCATTTTCCCTTTATGCTCTTCTGGAATGGGTACAGTGCATTCCCATAATGTCCAAGAGTAAGTGCTATCTAGTTCTTGGTCAGAACGGTTCAACTCAGCAGTTATCCACGATTTCCCGTCATCTACAGATACGTCAACGCGGAGGATTCCACATCCACCACCACTGTATGCATACCCCTTGACCGTGATTTCTTCTTCTGCTTGATCAATATCTGAACCATCTGTTGGATAGCATATAGCTGAGGTGACCGGCAATTCCTGGATAGCAACTGACTTGCTGAAATCGACAGTGTCCCAGTCAACATTGGAGGAAAAGGGCTTGTAATCGTTTTGTTGCCAATGTCCATGATATTCATCTTCGCTGACAGTGATACGTTCAAGCCATTTCACATTTCTAGCACCAACAATACCTGGTGCGACAATACGAAGTGGGAACCCATGATCCCTTGGTAAAGGCTCACCATTCATTTCATATGCAACAAGGATGGGAAGATTTTTCTCAAAAACCCTGTTGATAGGAATCGATGCTCCATAGCAGCTTCCAGAAACATCTTTGTCGGCTCCTTCAAAATGAACGTGTTTCAAGGTCTTATCATTTGGATCCACACCAGCAGCTAAAAGGAGATCACGCAGTAAAACTCCTCCCCATTTTGCATTACTGATGGCATTATGAGACCAACTGAGACCTTTAACTTTCTTAATCGTATTCATTTCACTTCGACGATTCCCAGCACATTGTATTGCAGATATGATTTCGACCTTCTCAAATTTGCTTTTCAGCTCATTAAAATCTAAAGAGATGCATATTGAAGAGCCTTCTATTTTGAGTTGGCAATCTTTAGCTTTCAAATCAGGGACTGGCAAGTGGTTTCGGACAAAGAAGAGATCGTTTGGAGTGATCAAGTTGTCATTGACCAACACACTTGGAGTTTCACCATTGTATGGCTCTTTAGAGTTTGATAAAAGGGCTGGATGACGTTTAGGATCGTTAGCGAAGGGACCTTCAGTTTTCTTTGCAATAACCCAGTCTTCTTTCTGCAGCTTTCCAATGTAATATTCCTTGAGCATTTCTAAGACTTCCCCTTTCTTATGGAAAGCATACATGTCCCAGTAGGGTTCCAAGTTATCTCCGGCAGCAAGCATAATTTTGGTGGAGCCTCCGGGGTGACCTTCAACAAATTCTGTGATATCATATACATTATTGTCATAAATCACCCAAATACCATTTTGCTTTGTTTTCTTCTGTGATACTTCATCACGAGAAAAAATGTTTTTAGCTTTTTTTGCACATTCAACAGGTGAGTTTTGTCCATCAATGTAAAGTTTCAACAAGGATCCAGAAATAGCCAAACCGACTGCAGCAAGCCCATACTTCAGTATGCTAGAAGATTGATTTGAGAAACTTTCTGTTGATTTCAATCTAGCAAGTTGATAAACAGGAAAGCTTCTTTGTTCTTTCATTTCACTTTTAACAGGAATGGCAGTTTGTATGACTGGGTGGTGCTTCAGAAGCAGTCTTCTGCTCACTGCTCTTGACAACATTGCTAAAAAAGAGACAAAAAGAAAATTGAAAAATTCCAACTCGATAACTTATTAACATAACTTGCGTTTCTTCATTTTCTTGCATCATGTCATACCGTTGGTGTACCGTAGAAGTGCCTATATCCGTCACCCCCTCCTCAATTTTGTAAACCAGATATTCTAGTCTTCTATTTAAAAAGTCAAACATAAACAAACCTTATCCAAGTTGATCAACAAAACCAAATATAAATGCCACAACATTAAGACATAACATATTATATCAGTCATCAAAATAATTATGTCATTACAGTAATGTTATTGAAATATTTAAAAAATTATTTATGACAAAGGCAAAAGTTACAAAAGTTACTTCATCTCCCACATGACCCTTTGACACTTGTAGAAAAAAACATTTCAAAGAATCATATTCATGCATCACGCCTTTTATATTAAGGAGATAATGAAGGAAAACAGTAAGAGTGCAAAAGACAGTAGTATATTATCTCCTTAATATTATCATAATGAGACACTTCAATACAGAGAAAGAACGCATGTGAAACGCGTGAGACTAAGTCGTTTTTAAAAAAATGCCCTGGGCGTTGGGCGTTGGGCTTGGGCTTGGTAGTAAAATAATTGTCCCATACGTAACGCCTATCTTTTGAAGAATTAACACTGAAAACAAT
>JAUJPO010061880.1:0-13099 GCA_032270745.1 Tiaropsis multicirrata | reverse complement strand
CATTTTACTTTTCACTAACTGGGTGCTGGGTAAGCATATAATAAGTCCCTTGCTCCTTTGTGTGTAATGTGTTTGAACCTCTGTTTCATTGTATTGTGTGTTATCTTAGGGTTAATAAATATATGGTTGAAGCAGGTCATTTTTTCAGAAAAAATCCATATTCCCACTGAGTTGAGGATATCAATTTTTCTTAACACCAACCCCCCTGGATATCCGTGCCGAAAATTTCAAACCACCCTTGATATCCTAGGATATTGAAAATTTTGAATCTCCACCCCCTGGAAATCCATGGTCTTCAGATTCTTCCCCCCTTTTTTCGTACCCTCCTGGGTATCTTATGTCCTCAACAGGGGGGTACGGACTTTTTCTGGAAAAGCCTATTAGTGAAAAGGGTATCATTATGCAATATCACTGGCTCAAAGATCGAGGCAATTTACAATTCTTGACGTATATAGCGAGGTCTCGATTTTCGTAATCTGGAAATTACTGTGTGTGGCCGGATTCATGACGGCGGTTGTGAGTCGCGGATCGGATCTATTGTCTCGACCGCGACGGAAAGAGAATGATATGATGATGGTAAAGTTTGTTTAGTTACTTCTCAAACACTTCCTAATTAGTCATGCTATGTTTTCTTTTTGCTCCGATCTTGTAAAAGGTTTCTATGGTTACTGAACAGTTGTGTTTAAGAAGGGCCCTATGAACATCCGGAGCACCAGAAAGTTCAGAACACGCTAAGAACATTTTAAACCACCTGAGGAAGATTTCTTAAAAGAAAATTGCTTCAAAGATCTAAAGTAACACATTAAGAACATTTTTAAAGCTAGAATTCAGGAAAGTTAATAACATTCGAAGGTGACAGTGTTCTCATAAAAGAAATTAAGAACATTTTTAAAGCTAGAATTCAGGAAAGTTAAGAAGATTCAAAGGTGACCGTGTTCTCATAAAAGAAATTAAGAACATTTTTAAAGCTAGAATTCAGGAAAGTTAAGAACATTCGAAGGTGACAGTGTTCTCATAAAATATATCTTGTCATAAATGTTCGACGTAGAGACTACCCAGTAGATACGAAACGTCGTTTTAACGTCAAAACAATGTTGTTTCAACGTCAGAACGTGTTATTTAGACGTCAAAACAATTCATTGGAACACCGTTGTGTGTCTGATGACTACTCACTTTGTTTATTATCTTTTGAGCGAGTTCAAAGATGACAGTATTATAAGATGACAGCCCAACTGTCAAACCGAGGCAGACATTGTTATATGTATATCTTGTTATATAGGAAACTAAAATGTTCTAAAAGACCCCAGCAGGTACACAACGTTGCTACAGCGTCTAAATAACGTTCTGACGTTGAAACAAGCGTTCAGCGACCCTGAATGACCCTCTACGGAAATGGGCTTTACCAGAAAAAGTCCGTATCCCCCTGTTGAGGTTATAGGATATCCAGGGGGTCCGAAATTTTCAATATCCTAGCATATCCAGGGGGTGAGAATCTGAAAACCAAGGAATTCCATGGGGTGGGGTTCAAAATTTTCAATATCTTAGGATATCCAGGGGGAGGGGGAGGTAAGAATTTGAGGACCAAGGATATCCAGGGGAGTTGATGTTAAGTGGGAATATTTATTTTTCTGGAAAAGCCCAATGAACGTTTTGAATTTTCCGTGGATATCGGGTCTATGTACAGACAAGTATTCGGTCAGCTGGGCTGTCGATGAAAAAGGTCTATAAATACAGGCGTGTATCCTGGACAGGCTCGGACGGTAGACTATAACCAATGGAAGAGAGTGCACTAATTATCCTTAGCTTACCGTATGGAAACTAATGACTCTCCTTCAATAACTCTTCTCGAACCCAGCAGGCACGGGACGTTGTTTTAACGTCAGCACGTTATTTGGACGTGCAACAACGTCATGTGTCTGCTGGGAATAAGAAACTACCCTAGCCGTATCCGACACTGCTGCGAATTCTTAGCGCAGCGTTATATTAAAAAGTTGGAACAAGAACGTCAGGATTCGAACTTTTGAATTTGTGCCGTCTGTTCTTATAACAAAACAACAACAAAAAGCGGGTGACGAATATGTCCTTATAAGGAAGATAGCGTTACGTAATCAAAGATTATTAAAGCCCTGTATCATATTACGTTCGGCGTTTCCTGCTTTCAATACGAAGTAAATAAAAATATATAACGGTGACTCATTTTCGTATACAAAATGATTTCATCAAAAAAGGTTTCCTTTGTTTTATAGGCTTAATACCGTAATGATATACAGTACATGTCAAAAAATATTTTTTATAAGAACCAGGTAATTTTGGCCGAGGCTAGGTAGGCTAGGGTGTTCTTAACTTTGATATCCACATTTTCTCTAATTTCCCATCCTACCCCACCCTTAAATATAATTATACCTAAAATGCTTTCCTTGCGCTAAGCTTTCATTAGGAAAATTTTCATAGTTTTTGGTAAAATTTATCATCAAATCTCAAGCTCGATGTTCTTATGAAATTGTTCTCTTAGATAAGAACAAGCGTATACAGTACATGTCAAAATATACAAGTACGGCCTACGCAGTAATAATACAAAGCATTGTCACTGTGTGCGATATAATACAAAAATGTTTGTCCCAGTTTGAAACCATTGCTATATTCAGAATTTCTAAAACAGCATGGTATTTATGACTAGATTATTTTTTAAGCGTTTTGGATAATATTTCTATGTAGTGGAGAAAATGGATTGAGAGCTATAGTGTGATTATTCGGTTGGAAAAAATTAACTGACAACTTTGATATATTACAGGTTGCAGTGGCGGATACAGAAGGCTCTCAACAACAGTGACGGAGAGTGTTGCTTTTGCTTATATTCCTTATATGGAAGTCAACACTCTCCGTCCAAAATTTTTAGTATACCTTCTGTATCCGCTTTTGACAGTGTGGTATTTATGGATAGATTATTTAATTAGCATTTGGGATAATGTTCCTATGAAGTGAAGAAAATGGATCGAGAGTTAGTGTGATTATTCGGGTTGGTGACTTTGTGTTTGGTTTACGACGTCGGTCAAATGTTTGTAGACTTTTTTAATAATAGCAGAAAATCAGCGAAAAACACAGTATACACTGATTTCTGTCTTACCCACTCAGTGTTTTGTAAGTGGTTTGTTTGCATCTGGCAGCAATGGCTGACCTCGTTTACATCAACTTTGAAGGAAGGAGCTATTTGTAAAAGTCGACGGAACTTTTAACTGCGATTGTTCCTTGGAACATACTAGTGGAGAAAATGGATTGAAGTGATATATTCTGCTTTGGTGACTACTAGTAATAAAATACATCTTTCAATTTGAGACCACGTCTTTCTTTACAGTAAAAAAGTCTATTGAAATTGCTTGGATAAAAGAGGCAAATTTTCTCGTTTTTAAGAAACTTTACTACGGAAAACTTGATTTCAAATTGGCAGGTTCGCAACCTCGTAGAATATACAATGGCGGATACAGAAGGTTCTCAAAAGTTTTGCTCATATTATTCCTTGTTTGGATGTCAACACTCTCCGTCAAAAGTTTTGAGGGAGTTCCTTCCTCAGTGATATGATGAATTTTGCATTTCTAGCTGTCCCAGACACACAACGTCATTTCAACGTCCAAATAACGTACTGACGCGCTCCGTGTGCTGGGTTTGTTGTTTTGCTGATACTTTGATTATATATGATATCTGCTGATAAGCCAGGAATTACTAATTAACTATAATATTTTTGCCATTTTGATATTACTCTAAACCTCAAATGAGACCAATTTGTGTCAAATTTGTGTAACACATACTCACATGATTATGCATAAATCATTCTAGATTTCACGAAATAATCAGTAATTTCGAAAAATTCCTATTAGGCACGGAAGGTTTTTTTTAACATCCAAATAACGTTGTTTCAACGTCAGAACGTTTTTTGGATGTTGAAACAATGTAGGAACAACATTATGTGGCTGTTCGGTTATTATGCTGAGAAAGAGCTTTTTCTTGAGGATTTAAAATCATTTTTCAAAGAAAATGCAAGAGTTACAATATTGACGTCAGAAGCTGCGATAAGAGAATTAAAGTTGACAAATTTTATGCTTACGGTGTGGGTCAGCTTTATCAGAAATTGTTCAGATACTTTTGGTTAGATGCTTTACTATATATAAGATTTCTGTATAATTGAATTTGGAAGATAAATTCAAATAAGAGTGGGGTCTGACATTTGGCGGAGAGTCTTAACTTCCAAATAAGGAATATGAGCAAAAGCAACACTCTCCGAAGCAGACACCTTAATTTTACTCTTGTATTCAATTTGTTCTTTTTGTATGTAAATGTTGTCAAAACGAAAACAAAGCAAGAAGAAATGTCATCGGTAAGCTGTTACGAAAGAAACTTTGCAGAAAATTTTGCTGTTTATAGCTTATAGCATCCTTTTTCTAAATAAGAAAGCAAATATGTATCTCTTCTCTCATCAGACACACGACGTTTTGCTTTCAACGTCCAAATAACGTTCATATAAATCTACTGTGTCAGTCAGAACATAATTTATAAGAACATTCAAGCTGAGGTTTATTCGAAAATTAAGATCATCTTAAGAACGTACCAAGACTGAAATTAAGAAGAAACCAAAATATTTTCAACTGCAAGGGAGGAATTTTTACGGTTTTCTTGAGACAATGCATTTGTTTTTGTTTTTTTGGGTTAATATATTAAAAACATGAATAAGAACATCCAGTCTTGACCAAAATTTTGATGTTCTAATAAAAAAAACACACTTCATGTGACATTCTCACAGTATTCTGACTGGTAACATTTTTAGTGTGTCCGCAGACTTTGGCATTTGTGTTATAATTCCATAAAAGATGGAGCGACATTCTTTAGGCTTCCGGACACATTCTAAGAGAGAGTGGGCTGTCCGGATGTATCGGATTGCGATGATAATTGATGTAGGAAATACAGTGACTTTATTCGGTAGTTATAGCACCCATGACCGCTAAACAGTATGCAGTGAAGTATATTTTATTTATCATTTTTCATTTTTAAAGTTGTGGAATAATACAGGTTCGGATATAGACTATTTTAATAATCTATGTTTTTAACTCAGAAAGAATATCACGAAGATAGATTTCGCGCGCCGATTAACAAAAAAACGTGGGTTATTTTCTGACTTTTCCACGGTTATTAGCCTGGATTATCATTATAATAACACGACTAGCCTGCTAGTCTAGTTCGGATACAGTATAGGCTATAACCAATGGAAGACAGTGTCTTAATATCTTACTGTATATGGAAACTAATTAATCTCTTTGAATAAGGTAGACTGTAATCTGTAATCCGAAACTGTAATAGGTATTGAAAGAAATCATATAAGCGATAAAAAAGGATTGAGTGTTGTGAAGAATATATTGGACAAATTGGTATGTGTGATTGCGTGGTTTTTGTTTCGTGATTACGCGATTTCTGTAGTTTACACGATCGACAATCATTTTAAGCGTGGTCTTGGTCCTTGATGTCACTATTTATCTGTATTTGATCTTAAAGCAAATGCTTCTTGAACACTTTCACATAAGACCCAGTAGACAAAATATGTTGCTTCAACGTCTTTATAATGTTTTAACGTGCCTTCTGGAAAGAACGACGTTTATTCAGAAATTGACGGCATTAATGCCGTATGAACGATATTATTCTTGGCATTCCCCAGCAGACACGGAAGGTTGTTTCGACGTCCAAAAAACGTTATTTGAATGTTAAATCATTGTTGGAACAACACCATGTGTCTGCTGCGTCCTGGCTGTCAAGAATATCTGTTTGATTTATTGTTTTCATAGGGAAGGTTTGATGATAGAGATGATGACATGTTTAGACGTTTGCGCGTTCAAACGTGTCTATCAAATAAAGAAAAAATAATATATTGCCAAATGTGATGTATGTGTATCGAAATGCCAGTTTGTGATGTATGTGCATCGAAATGCCAGTTGCCAAAAAAATGGTTTAACGAATAGCATATGAGGTTGTTCTGAAATGGATGATTTGAGTTGAGTTGGATATCCTCCGCAAACCGGCCAAAGTTTTCGATCAATAGAGATCGCTAATATTGCTTGTAAAGTTGGAACGATAATTCCGAGTGAAAGGCTGTTTGAGATTCTTAAAGTTTGAACATTTTTGATAATGAAGATGATAAAATTGTTCTACTTGTGCCAAAGAAAGCTTGGTGTATACAGAAAGACTTGATTGATGGGTTTTGCTGATATTCCTTATCAACACTCTGCGGGAAACTTTGAGTACCTTCTGTAATCGACTCCGACTTTAAACTTATAGCAATATACACTTTATAGTCACGTTTCATGAATCTGAATTTCACAGCCGGTAAGGCGTTGAAACAACACGTATATAATGAGGCATATATAATTCTTGTGATAAGGTTGACATAGCAGCTAAGTGAGGACATATCATGACAACAGGCTATTAAAACCTGACGAATTTTACATCATAAAACTTTAATATAAGCTATGTATTTATAAGAGCACCAGGCTCCCTACGTCTTTAGAACTATAATTGTTTAGAACATTAGAAAATTAAGAACAATTCGATCTCTAAGTTTCAAAATGACTTTCTGTTTTATAAAAGACATCTCTACGAAGGAGCCTCAGTTCATACCTAAAATGGTACACTAATGGCTTGAAGTTTGAGGTCAGTTTAATAGCACTCTTTTTTTTTATGAGAACAATTTTATAAGAAAATTGAGCCTCAGATTTGGTGGTAAATCTTTCCAAAAACTATGAAGAACTCACAATTTGAGCATGGGAATTTTCCTAATGAAAGCTTAGACCCAGGGAAGCATTTTAGGCATTATATTCAAAGGTGGGGTGGGGTGGAAAATTGGATTAAAGTTAAAAACATCTGAGTCTCCTCGATCAAACTTTTGATGTTCTAATAAAAAAGAGTATAGCGCTCCGGCGTTTATTTATAGTGCTCACTATAACCACGTGAATGATCTTAATTAATCCGAAGTGAGGTCTGCGATGACTCTTACACAATCTGTGGTGACGCAATGTGATGTCACATTGATTATAGGTAAAATGAGGGATTTAAATCCATTATGATGCATAGATGTGCGTTGAGATAGATGTTGGGTAGTATTTAAGAAGACATATCAAGCAGACACATGACATTCTTTTGACGTTCTTTTAACGTCCAAATAACGTTCTGTCGTTTAAACAGCGTTATTTGGACGTTAAAACAACGGCCCGTGCCTGCTGGGCATAATAAGTATTTTCGTATATAGATTTTCTCTTTTACCATAGATAGAATCATGTGTTTTTGTTTTATCTGTTCTTTTGATATCGGTTTAAACGAGATCAAAAATAAAATGCTTTTCTAATGTGAGGTGATGTTGAGCAGAGGGGAAAATTGTATGACGAAAAGAAATTACGTCTTGTACTTTAAAATTGTCCTAATATTGTAATGCAAGGCTTTTATTAAGTGTAATTGGATTAAAGAGAAATTGAGGAAGTCCAGGACTTGATGATGAAAAGAAATGGTATTGGTAATCAGATGCCGGATTGACTATAAATATACAACAAGGAGAGGTATTAGTGTATTTAACCGGTAGCTCAACAGAGACAAATACAGAATCGGTACTCAAAATTCTTTTAAGGTATATGCTCTCTCAGACCCAACAGACATACAACATCGTTCCAACATTGTTTTAACGTTCTGAAGTTGAAACGTTGTTCTTTCGACGCTAAAATAGCGTTCTGTGCCTGCTGGGTATCGGAAATGAGGCTAGAGTGATCTTTAGAAAAAGAGGATACATCGTTCAACTGGTGAATGATATAAATAATGATGCAAGAAGCAATTCCTGTTTTTAAAGTATTATCAATTTTAGTACTATCAATTTGAAGTGTGTATTGTTATTGTTCTGAAAAGTTGAGGGTAGGAAATGACGAATTTGAAATTCATACTTTCATTCTATGGTATTAAAGAAAATCGTTTATTTCAAAAGCATTCATGAATAAGCTTCAAGAGACAAGATGTTGTGTAGGAGGTCCTGGAAACCTCAAAAACATTTGAGACGAGTATTGATACACTTTAAGGGTACCTTTTTTGCAACAATGTTTTTCTGCACTGTATAACAGAAGCACAGAACAGAACGTTATTTCAACATTATTTCCAAATAACGTTCTGACGTTGAAATGACGTTGTTTTGACGTTAAAACAACGTTCCGTGCCTACTGGACACCATTGAAATTATTGAATCGATAGATCCTGCACAAACGTACTTCCAAGTTTTAACTAATCGAGTGGAGATCTCGCTTGCCAGGCGATTGCTCTCCCGCAGGAGGTTAGTGCAGGATCTGTCGATTCATGTCCAATTAGTATATACACTTGTTCCTCAAAATCATTACTTTATATTCTTTATGATTGTTGTGTTTTTCGACGGAATCTTTGTGTGAAGTTGCGGTTACTCAACACTTGATGATTACCGCATGGTTTTTCTGTATCTAAGATCTTTCAATGTTTTTGTTGTTGTTGTTGTTGTTGTAGTTGCTGTGTGTGTGTGATTGATGACACAAACAACGTCATGTCAAGAACCCAGCAGGCACGGGACCTTGTTTTGATGTTCAGACAACGTTCTTTCTACGTTAGACCGTTATTTGGATGTTGAAAGAACGCTGCGTGTCTCTTGAGAAACATCTTCAAACAACTCAAATGTGTTAAAGATTGAGTGACAAAAATATTATAAGTAAGAGGATACTTTATACCATGAAAGAGAGGGCTTTGAGGGTAATGTGATGAAGAAAATCAACATTTGATGGATATGGGAAAAGGGGGGATTTAACAAGATATACATTTCGACATTTTTATTTTCACTTGTAATCGTGAAAGTTTGTGTTGTGGGTTGTATGAGAAAGTTTTGATCATGTTTTTGAAGGGTAATACCAGCTAAGGGAAAGGAAAGTAGACACGAGACGTCTTTGCGACGTTGTTTCAACGTCTTTACGCAATGTTTTAACGTTGCTGGGAGCCGAGTAAGAAATGATGGATATGTTGAAAGATAAACCTCAATGGGTTCAATTTGGCAGCTCCATACCCTTATAATTTAGGCTTTTCTCATCGGTGGAATTATTTGTGAAGCATCAGTAGTTGAGGGAACTACTCTTTTTGACCTGCTGCCAATTTGAGACCACTCAAGTTTTCAATAGTAAAGTCTCTTAACCGAGTTTGGAGAAGAAAGCATCGAGACAAAGATTTGTCCTCTTTTAGTTTTATTCAAGCGATTTTTAAAGACTTTTGTACTAACTAAAGAGCGAGGAGCATCAGTAATTGAAGTAACTTGATACAATTTAATGACGAACATAAGTTGTTGATTCCGTTTTTCGTTTTCCCTATTTGTATTTTCTTGATGAGTTACTTTCTATTGCAAAGACCTATCTAAACAAAGTCACCCCGTGTAAATCCGACAATATTGGACTCGTTTTTTGACATAAGACTTTTATTCTCTATTTTGAATGTTTACATTATATGGTAGGATGATGTAAAAATGTTTGGCTTTATACTTTTCTTGTATGCATGTCCTTTTTGATATATTTAATATCGCTGAAAGATTTTTTATCGTGTGATAAATGTACAATATTGATCAAGCATTGTGATAAAAATTGCTACATGACAAAATGAAAAGAATATCATTTGAGCTTGGTTTATTGGAACGTGGGGAGGGATAATAATTACTATAGGAGGTTAAAAGGAAATCTTGCTGTTATAAATTACATAAGTTAAGTGATGTAGGAGATATATATGATAAAAATAACGAAAACAATTATTTCAAAGTTTAATGGTTGACAGTAATTAAAATTCGAAATTTTAAGTTACCCAGCAGACACAAGACGTTGTTTCAACGTTGTTTCAATGCCTTTAACAACGTTTTAACGTTGAAAAGATGTTTAAACAACATTGAAACAACGTCTTGTGTCTGCTGTTATCATTTTCATCGACCATTTCATTCTTGTCTTTCAGAACTTAAATTCTAATCTAATGTTTTGTGGTTTCATTTTAGCAAAATAAAAAAATTGACAAAATAAAATTATAAAAGTATTAAAAATACGAAAAATCAATTCTGAAGATTTTGACAACGACAACATCAACGAACAAAATGACAGAAATGAGTTTCAACGAACATGCGCACCAGGTGACCAACAGCGTCAACAAAAATTGTTCAAACGAAAATGAAGGAGCCGAGGTAGATTATGGGTCCGATTTTGAAGAAAAACGAGTAACCATTGACGACGATTTACCTGTGGTATACAAACCTAAATCATATAGTATTCCAGATCTGATCGATGATAATTACGAAGGATCGAAACATCAGCACCCGGCGTTAAAATTCAGTATATCAAACTCGACCACAGACGCCTCTGCGTTTCTACAGAAATGGTTTCCGAAAGAGAAACCGGTCACCTGCAGTCCGTTAATTTTGAGACGGAATAAAGTGACTAAAGAGCCGTCGCCGAAAACTTGGGCTAAGAATGAGTTGAGTAGAGACCGTGGTAAGACTTATCCGCATTATTCGTCGGATGAAGAGGATACCAACCATAGAGTATCGACAACCAAAAGACGTTCTTTATCGCAGGGTGCATACGATGCAAAATGGTTAAATTTCTGGCGAAAAATTAACATTCTTCCCAAACTGAACAAGATGAAGAAGAAAAGAAAGAAATCAAAGATGCAACAGCAGCCTTCTTCTTTTGGCGATCTACCGCCTATCCGGTGCACAGTTTCAGCAAGTAATATATTAGATGCAGAAAAGAATAACAATTCTGATGATCAGAAAACGAAAAACAATGAGCACATTTTCAGCATGTCTAAAAGCTATAAACCAGCAGAACAAACATTGAAAGACTTTAAGGGTCAAGAAAATAAAGCGAGGAATAATAACGTAAAATTAAAACGATTTGGTTCCTTACCAATATTGTAAATATTTTTTATTTTGTAATAATTTTTTTTGGATTTTTTTTTATATCAGAGGATAATATAATGAGTGATTTATTTGAAGGAGAAAGGTTATAATTTTGATGGTTTATAAAATTTGAATTCAGTGAATTTCATTTTTGTACATAAGTTTTATATATCAAAATGTTTCGAGCTAATAAAAGGATAAAGATGACTTTGCGTAATGGTGATTTAATCCCAGTAGGCACGAGAATGTTGTTTTAACGTCCAAACAACGTTGTTCTAATGTCAGAATGTTATTTGGAAACAATGATGAAATAAAGCTGGCCTGCTATGAATATAATGTTTATTCTCAGGATCAAAGTGCAAAGTGATCAATTTTGATCAAACCCATTAAACATTCGTCCTGCATTTTTCATCGTTTTAAGGTCTCCATATAATTTCAAACACAAAACTAGTGGCGAACACCCCTGTTTTTAGGATTTTTCGATACAAAAGATTACGTAATGGAAAAAGGCCAATCCAAATTTTTGATATCATGAAATTTGTTGCTTTGACGAAAGTTTATGACAAAATTTTCAACAGTTTCGGAAATAATAGACTTCACCACACTTAAGAGCCCTTAAATAAAAGGTTTACAACAAAGGATTCATGACTTACATTTACAGGTTGCTTTGAATGATGACCAAATTTCGTCTACATATTGTTTTGTGAACAATGGCCAAAGTTTATCTACAGATTGTTTTGAAAGATGGCCAAAATTAGTCTACAGATTGTTATGAACAATGGCCAAAGTTTATCTACATGTTGTTTTGAATGATGACTAAAATTCGTTTACATATTCTTTTGAGCAATGACCAAATTTTGTCTACATATTGTTTTAAACAATGGCCCAAAGTTTATCTACAGATTGTTTTGAACGATGGCCAAAATTCGTTTACAGATTGTTTTGAACAATGGCCAAAGTTTATCTACAGGTTGTTTAGAACGATTACCAGATATGAACTCTCGACGTTTAATTCATAGTCGATGATCAAATGCATAACAATCTTGATCTAGGTGACCAGTTTGTGTTGGTTTACGAAGTTGTTGCGATTTCTGATTTCATATCCACAATTTGATCTTTTATAAGTTTTGATTTAATTTTCTTTCCCATCCCATTTTATTTTATTGAAATGTTGTTTTCGTTTTCTATTGGTATTGAGATTAAAATTAAATTAAATTGAACGATCAAAAGTCCTCCTTTTTCAAACCATAAACAAAATAATCTGCAAAATGACAGCAAAATGTTAGACACTACCAAACACTATTCAGACGAGTATCGAGCCATTTAATTCCCGAATAAAGTAAAGGTTTTTTTTTAGTAGGTATCATTTTTCAGATTTTTTATAGGCATAAATATGGGTTTAAGGATGAAAAGGTACTGCAAAGGTACCTTTTTTTTTGCCAAAATGTTCTACTGCAAGGCACTGAACGTTGTTCTAGCGTCAGAACGTTATAATTAGACGTTGAAAAACGTCACGTGTCTGCTGGGTAAGGGACTGAATTTATTCACATACCCTCATTTTGAAATTGAGTGCCAACCCTCCCCCTCCCCCTCGTCCGTCGCACACGTTGAGTGAAGAACCATCCTTCCCAGCCGGTACGAGACGTTGCTTTAACGTCCAAACAACGTTGTTTAAACGTTAGAACGTTATTTAGACGTTGAAAAAACGCCGTGTGTCTGCTGGGTATAATAGGCACTGTATTTGTTTATTGTTCTTTGTCGCTCTTTGTAGTTTTATCAGTTTTTTTTTATTGAGTGTTTACCCCCCCCCAACCCCCATAATAAAGTAACACAAGCTGAGTGAAGAACTATCCTTTATATAAAGAAATAGCATTGAATAGTTCGTAATGAATCGATTATTTTACAACAACAATAAATACATTGCAATATCTCATGCGCATTAAGTTAAAAAAAAAAAGATAAGATAAATATGTTAAAACATCCAATAAGAGCTGAAAAGAAACTCAGCAACTAAAAAAATACATTTAAATAAATTGAATAGAAAAAAAAAATACCCCAAACACTTAACAAAGAATCAATCAATCAATCAATCAATCAATCAATCAATCAATCAATCAATCAATCAATCAATCAATCAATCAATCA
>JAUJPO010061869.1:0-13099 GCA_032270745.1 Tiaropsis multicirrata | reverse complement strand
ATCCTTAAAAGGATTTCCGAGATCTTTATAAGGATCAGCAAATGAACTTGTACCACGAATCCCGTGGAACGTCACATTTTAAAGGCTGTGTCTCAAAAAGTAGCTTTTTTCAGTGCATACCGTAGATGGCATTATTTGTGCCACCCCTCCCTCGTAATTCCAACACCCCTTTTAAAAAAAGGTTCTTTCCTTTTTTGATGAGTTTTTTATTATAATATAGGGGTGACAGAATTAGGGAGGGGGTGGTGGAGAGAGCAACCACTTGACCTGGTTGGGAATCTTGCTTTTTTGACTGAAGAAGTAAGCTTTTAAAGGCAGTTGAGTCAACTCTAGATCAAAAACGTATCATTTTAATAGCAAAAGTCAATGATTAAATGATACTAGATTTTTTACTAGATTATTAAAAAATCATTAGCCCTCTCAACACACAATTTTTAAACAATGAAACCCAAAAGTTTAGTTGTAAGATAAAACAAACTAGACAACTATTAAAAATTACTTTAAAGCTTGTTTATATGTCATAATGTCTCACTCTGCAGAGTTTTTTTTGAATGCATGGTTTTTTAATTGCGTTTTCAAGGCATTATAAAATTGATACCTTTTTGATCTAGTTGACTTGACTGAAAGGTGTATACAATATATGTGTGCTAAATTAAAATACCCAACCAGCTCAAATGGTTGCAAGATCGGTATGTATAGATTTGAACCCCCTACAGCACTAAAACCGGACCATTGTATAACGCTCAATGGTTTAGCAAGTATATATGCAAGGAATTACTTATCCAGAAACAGCCTTTTTAATAATGTAATTTTAAAAATGCATGCTGTTGCATGTTGTTCGAATGGATCATTCCAGAAAAAACCATTGAAATCCAGTACTTTTGAAATATTTCTTTGTGTTGGAAAATCTGTGTCGTCCACAGGGGGGTAACGGATGATAACTGGAATAACCCAATACCACCCCGTACTGATTCTGAAATTCTTGAAAAAACCTTTAGCAACCACCCACCTACCTCTGTCTGTCTGGAGTGTGCAAGTATTATAGTGCAGTTTCAGCCTTGTAAAAAGACTCAAATTTGGAGATGAAATGAAAGATCTTACCTCTAACAGACAAAACATTGAGTGTATCAGTGGTACTCATTTTGAATCTTCAAGAACCATAAATATGCAATCTTTAAAAACTTTATTTTGACATTTGAGCAATAACAAGCAATACCTATTTGTTTACATACAAAAAACACTAGCTAGCTATGCTTTCAAATTAACGTAATCTAATAAGAAACACATAAATGATAAGGAACAATCACTGTGATTTGCTCATAAAAAGACATTACAAAACCTGGTTGTCACTCTTGTTGTCTTGTGTCATCATTCTCATCCTTCTCACACACTCATGATTCTCACACAGAAACATATTCGTCATAAAAAAATGGCGCGTCTTTTTAACGAGTGTAATTGCTCCACAAATAAGTCTATTTTCTTAGCCGGAATTATTTTTTCCCCAGGCTATTAAAGTTTGCTGATTCAGCAGCATCATTTGGCGGGAAAAAAAGAAAAGGAAGAATTGTGAAAGTGCAGAAAGTGAACTGTATTCAGTCAAGAGCAGCCGCCGGTGGACTTTTCTCAAATGTATGTACTATTTTTCCAGGAGGGAAAATTTCAGGAGAAAATCCAGGAACATTTTGCTTGCGCGCGAACAGACATGAAAATCTAAGAGGAAGTGAATTTTATCACAAACACAGGCACCAATTACAGCAAATTTATCTGTTAGAAAAATCCAGGAGCGTTTGAAAATAAAACACATCAAATTTTCTAGCAGAACTCTGTTGTGTTAAGAAAATCCAGGAGCAATAATGAAAAAGAACACATATAATTTTCCAGGAAGAACATTATAGAAAAAAAAGCAGAACAAAAGTACTTTTTTTCCAGGAGCAACTTGTATATAACACATGTATTTTTCCAGGAGCGCAAATTGCTGCATCGAACAGATATTTTTTTCCAGGAGCCAAATTTCCACATCGAACAGATGTATTTTTCCAGGAGCCGAAAGTCAAAATAACAGACAGTTTTTTCTAGCCCTGGAAATGCTTCTGAAAAGTTATTTTGTGTTTTCTAGCTGCCGGCTGCTCTTGAAACGGGTATTATATGTTTAAGATATGAGGACTATGAGTATGAGGAGATGCACAAATGATCCAGGCAAATGACAGAATGATGATAAATATCAGATGGCTTTAATTTATTTACCCACTAAACTTGTAAGGTATATCCACTTTGATAGCTTTTAGAAACAAATAAACAAAGAATGGAAACTTACCTGCTCACTTTCATTAAAAGTTTTTCGTTGAGCTCGCTGGTCCAAAAATACCTACAAGAAGTATGCAAGAAGGTTATGCAATTTATGACGCCATCTTCTTTACGGATTCGGCTTTCACTTTCAGTTTTGAAAATGGTTGCTAGTTGTTAGGGGGTTGTAATTACCTAGTTAGTAATATTGTTTTTCAAAATAAGTGCTAGTGATTTTATTTTATTTTGAGTCAAAAATACTACAATTTTAATAAATTTTCTTTATAACACATTAAAAAATATATACAATAAAGAATTAAATCAAAACATATTTAAAACTTTTCTTAAGCTTTTAACCCCCTGATTTCTTATAAATCGTCTCATCGTCTGCTTCTCGAAATCCAACGTTTTCGAAGAAATCATTTCGCGCTAAAATACTTCGGACGGAGGCGATCAGTAGACAGAGCAAAACACAAGAAATGAAAATGAATTCTTTACCAGCAGAAGTTTGGATCCACTTTATTCTACCAAACTTAGGTATTATTGACATTTGTAAATTACAAACCGTTTCAAAGCGATTCTATAGCATTGTAAAGTCTTACATGAAATCAGTAAATTGTTTACATTTTGATGAGGAAACTGCAACAATGTTGAACGAGGAAGGTTTGAAATCCATCTTTGTAACTTTGAAATTTATCAAGAATATCTCTCTTTCATTGTGCTGGAAATCTGCAACAGAAAGTAATTTACTTCTATTGACAAGTAATTGCTCACAGATTCAATTTTTCGAAGCAGATCATTCATCAAGTGTTACAGACAATGTTTTATTTAATCTTGCTGAAAATTGCCCACAATTGGAATACTTGAACATTGGTTCATGCTATAATGCAAGTAGATAAAACTTTACTTTTTTCAGCATTAATTCTGTGTGAAAAAGCCGTGCAGTATATTTTGTTTTGGTTTCCCAAAGGTTATCACAGCACAGCACAGTAGTTTGCCCAAGAATGGAAAAGACCTAAAACCCAAGTTTGTCTAGAACTGCTCTGTTTGCTTGTTCTTTAATGTCTATATATTTCTCCGTGCAAAAACACAAAATTGAGACATTTTAAAGCTTTTCTAGTCCCTAGGGGCCCTCTGGAAGTCAGGGGAAATGAAATAAAAATTATAAAATAGCAAATTTGCCCTTTTTCCTAAAATTGGCCATAGTTTGGTCCCAAAACTCAAACTGAAACTTATTTCATGGTTTTTGCATCATTTTACAATTAAACTTAGAGAGAAAAGTCAAATATTTGACCTTTGTTCACCAAAATTAGACTCATTTTTAGATTTTTCACTGAAATTTCAGCAAGAAGCTTGAAATAACTAAAGTGCTAAAAATTTCAAAACGCTGACCTTATCAGAGCCGATTTTTTGGACTTTAAAGATTTTGGTACCCTGCCTGTTAGAGACTTCATTCAGAGCTTTAAAAAAGGAAAGTTGACCATCGGCACGTCTCCTACCTGATTTTGCCTAGTTGACCCCCACCCCAGGCTTTTCTAAGCTGGCTTCTCATCCTCTAACGAAAAGTGGTTCTTATACCTCGCCCCAGCGGTTTAGTATAGGACTGTTGTTCAGACTAGGGTTTACCCCATTCAGGATCACAGTCATGCTAAATTGCAATTGTAGCTTTTATGCACATCATGTCATATTGCTTGTCAGATTGCTAATGAAGCTATGAACATGAGCTTAAAACGAAATCAATTTTTTGATTTTTTTATAATTTTGAAAAGTTTCTCCTTTCTGTTTTATAATTTTGAAAAATTTCTCCTTTCTGTTTTTAATTTTGAAAAATTTCTCCTTTCTGTTTGAAATAATTTGCCTTTCCTTTTTTAAAACAATGGGTCTTTTGTTTTAATAAAAGAAAGTTTCTCGCAAAAAAAAGAACAAAAACTGACTCCTTGCAGCCATCGTAACTATGGGCATTTTGGCAGTTTTAGGCCAAAAATTGAAAAAACTAAGATTCAGTCTCAGACCATTTTTGAAAAAAAATTGGATTTTTTTTCTCAAAAGCTATATCCCATTAAGACCTTTCTAAAAAGTGTTTACTTTTGTCTCTACCATTTTTAGTTCATGAGATAATGAGTTGTTTCCTTTCCTATTCTGGGCACACTGACAGGTTTGACGAAGCATTTAAAAATTAACCAGGGAATATTGACAAATTTTCATCCTTACTTAGATCTTTAAATTTCCATAAAAACTGGTGTTTTTGTATCTACTCTCCTTCATAGACACTAGGTAATCAAGCAAAAATATTAAAAAATGGCTCTAAAATCTATATTATTATACTCAGAAACGTCTGAAGCATTATTTTGGTGCATTTTTTATTTTGACAGCGATTTTTACACGCACAGAACTTTCTCCCGGGGGTTCTATTTGGAGTTTAGACGCAGTTTTTTCTGCAAACCTTTCAAAAAGATGTTGTTAATTACCCCCTGTTAACAATAAACTTAAATAATTGAAACACACAGAAACAAGGGAACCAATCAGTAGTCCTGATTCCAGGGCAAACCGTCTGTGACTGTATGTAAGGAGTTAATCGATATTCCTTAGAGAATTTATTCTCCACCGTGTGCGTAGTCTGGACCCATACTAATTTTTACCCATTTCACTAAGCTCACATGAGAAAAGTTAGTATGGCTGTTTGAATTCCACATCAAAATGACAGTTGAAAAATTAAACCAATCAAATCGCACAAATTACAACTCCCTCATAAAAAACAATAGAGATTTTGGGCAATCAGACAGGGGGGGTCAGTACTAAGTTGCAGAACCCAGTGCCGGTAGGTGGTCCAAAAGGTAAGATAAAAACAACTTAGTACCATGGTACTAAGTGGTGGTCATTAGTGGGAAAATATCTCTTACAGCTTTGTACCAAGGGACTAAATGGTGGTCTGTATATAAAATACCAGGGAACAAGTTAGTTTGTGCTATAAAATAGAGCAATTTCCACTGTTTTCCACTTTCCGTCATTGATCCAATTTTAAAGAAGGTCAGCTATGAGCTATAAGAACTTAACTTTTAAGAGACTTTCTTATAAAAAGAGCCAATTGTTGCACCCATTTGGATAAATTTGTTATCTCATTTATAATATTTGCTAACAAATCTTAGTAGATTTAGTAGAAACTTCCATAATGTCTTCCCACACAAGGATTTTTGGATTGTATATTGTTCCTGGCTATTATAATGTTTAAGTTTGAAAGGTGTAACCACTGGTGATTGCCTGAGATCACCTTACATGGCCTCATAGTTACCATACTGTAACTACAGCAAAAAAAATACTAAAAATTTGCAAAACCTTTATACCATTCAAACAAGCAGGAAATTATCAAAATACTTCACAATACTTATAATGTGACTCTCTAAGAGATTTAGTAGAATATATAAAAATTATTATACTGGTCTTATAGTTGTACCAGTCCCGTTTTAGCCACTTAATGGAACCGTGACTGTTCTACTGCTATGATTATTAAAAGAGCCGATATCAGTCCATAAAATTATTCATTAGGAAATAAGACAAAATAATGTAATAATTGATGATTGATGATCATTCAATAATAAAAACTCAATCAAAATTCAACAATCTTTGTTTTTCAGTAGAATGACAGAAGTTAAAATTATCCTATCATTCAAAATCTTCTAAAAACGATATATAAAAGACTTACAAGCTGATGTGGCCAATTATGGTCTTAGGATATTTAGGATCAAGAAAAGCCCAAAACTGGCAAAAACGCATTATTTTGACCTTAAATATCTCAAGAAAAGTAGGTCCAATGTCATATCTTAAAAGTAAATATAAAGGGTGGTATGTTCATTTCACTGCTTTTTTCAGGGTAGTACCGGGTACTTAAAGGTGGTGTTCCACTTTTCAAAGATAATTTTAAAAGGGTGGTGTGCGTATACTGAATGACAATTTCAACTTTGTACCAGGGTACTAAGTGGTGGTGGTCTTGGTCAAATTTTCAGAAACAAAAGAGTACACATTTTTGGCACTGGGTCAGTACCACAACTGTGTACCCCCCCCCCCCTGAATTAAAGCATTTCTTCAAGATCTTGAAGAATGATCTATTCATTGTGACCCGTCTACTTCTGAGTCGGGTAAGAATCAGATATAGACGGGATCCTATCTACAGAGTGCGATGCAAAAAATCTCTTTTCATTTTGTAAGTTTTAAGAGCTTATTATCAAAACATAATTAATTTATTGAATCCCTTTGGGACAAGTTTCATTACATTTCTGTCTATCCATTTTTTCCTTTTTGAGATGAATTCAAGTCGATTAGATATTTTACGAAGACATAATGTGAACAGTTTTTGGTTTTTGTTCAATTTTCAAACTTCAAACTTTTGTACCAAGGATGCGTTTTCATACAACAATTTCACTCCGGCTTTCTGGTAAAAATAATTTATATTTTTATTGGCCTTTCATAATTTCAATTCACAGATACTTTTCAAACATTTTTCTAAGTTTAGCTATGTCAACTTTTCGGTCAATTTTCATCAATTTTCAAGTCATTTGTGAACCTCTTGACTTTTTCTTTAGGTCACATTTTGTCAGAATTTATTCAATTTTTTCAATATTATATCTAATTTCAGTTTGAAGTTATGAAAAAGAGGTACGAAAGACTTGATCTTTATAAATACTTGCAGAGTTATTAAGATTTTTGAGTTTTGAGTTTTTTCCAATTTTCTTGGAAATGGCTATTCAAAAAATTATGGACCAGGTATTTTGAAAAATATGGAGAATTTGCTACCTTTTAAAACAAATCGGAAAGCTGATTAGAGGTAGGCATTGGTGGGAAAAAGTTGTGGTAAATTAGCTCTTTTTTGAACAGGCCGTAACTTGCCTGAGAATTCTATCCAGCACAGTTTTCATGTTGGAAGGATCGTAAAAGTTAAAATTGCAGAGAATTTTGTGCGTCTGTGGAATATATTTAATTAAAAAAAAATTCACCCCTATTATGAAAAGGTCCTTTCCTTTGTTGATGAGCTTTTTATTGTAGGAAGAAAGATAAAAGGTCAAAATTGTAAATTTAACTGTCAAAGAGATTCAATTTTCAACTTCAGTTGAGTTAGAATCTGACAATGTCTGTCTGTCTGTGTGTCTGTCTGTGTGTCCAAAAACTTTGGGGCATGCTGCAGGCTTCAAAAATTGCCCGATTTGGCTGGAATTTAGTACACTTGCTCCTTGGGTGAATACCTGGGGGTGTTTTTTTCTTTGTTTGAAAATTTTAATTTTTTGGGCCTGGGGACGACTTTTTCGCCAAAACGAGGCTAAAACTTTGGGGCAGGCTGGAGGCCTCAAAGAATGTTTGATTTGGCTGAAATTTGGCACACTTGTTCCTTGGGTGAATACCTGGAGGTGTGTTTTTCATTTTTTGGGCCTGGGGACGACTTTTACGCCAAAACAAGGATAAAACTTTGGGGCAGGCTGGAGGCCTCAAAATTGTTCGATTTGGGTAAAATTTGGCACACTTGTTTCTTGGGAGAACGCCTGGGGGTCTGTTTTTCATTTTCTGAAAATTTTCATTTTTGGGCTGGAAGACTGGGTTCAAGTTCTTGCTTTGGCGTATACAATTAAACATTTCATGCAATTTTTTAAGTCTCCAGCCTGCCCTAAAGTTAATCTTTGCTACCTAAATACTAAATACTTGAAATGTTACAATTGGGCCTTCGAAAAATTGGACAATACTGAAGTTGAGCCCACTACCCTTGCCGGCCGACAGGGGTGTGCCGCTGGGGTCGAAAAATGGACCCTAAGTGTGACTCAAAATTCGGGAAAAAGGGACCCTGAATGGGACTGAAGTGCCAAAAATGTTCTCAAAATTTTCTACTTTTTCCCAAAAAGACACCCTATTAGGGACAGACCTTTGTATTTTCGTATTTTTGAGACCCTGAATGGGACTCTCGATAGCTAAAATAAGGACCTTGAATGGGACTCTAGGTGAAAAAAGGTACCCTGACCAGCGGCACATCCCCGTACCCTTTTTTGCCTGACTTTCTGTTATTGACACTAGGTGATCAAGCAAAAAAGTCTTAGAATTGCTCTATTCTTTTGCACAGATGAAATTATATATACCCGCCATGTAATATAATTATATAATTATAATCACTGGAAAATATTATTTGAACAATTAACGAACAAAACTCGTGTTCTAAACATACTATCGCATTCCTTTTGCCACTTTTGATTAAAATGTAATCATGTTGAATACTGAAAAAGTTTTTGAAGTTTTATAAGCATTTTTTATAACAAATGTTAATTAACTTTACGTTTTCTATTGTTTTTTTATAAGCATATTCATTAAAAAATAAGCCTCTAGAGACCCCAGTACTATTTGAATTTGATTGAGTCTAGGTGAGCTTGCTCTATTTGTGTTATTTGGCATAAAATTGACCTTAAAATTTTCGATTTATTTGCCAATGTCGGATATATCCGACATGAAAATTTAAAATTTCTTTGCCGAAGGGGTTAAAAAAGATGTCAACTCTATTGCCAAAAAATATTATACTTTCATAAAGTTTTCCTATATTGCCAATGTCAGATATATCTGGCATAAACATACAGCAAATTTTTATTGACCAATGGAATGCTACTCGCCCCTAGTCTCTCATACGAATTAAGACATAAAACTCCATGTCGGATAAATCCGACATTGTCAAAATAGAAAAGAAAATTCATGTCGGATATATCTGACATGTGGCAATGTGGTTGCAATTTACATATCAGGTATATCCGACATTGGCAATAGCTATGATATTTATTTTAACACTTCGGCATTAGAAAGTGGGTTAAAAAATAACCCCTCGGAACGGAAAGGGTTAAACTATTTGCAAAAAAACTCTCCTAAAATATCCAAACATTTTTTTGCCAAAATGTCTAAACATTTTGAATTCTCAATATTTTTAGGTAACAGACAATGGGATTTTGGCAATTGCACAATGTTCTCGCAACATTAAACATCTCAATATTAGCTCCAACTATGGAATTACAAGTAAAGGAGTGACTGCTATTCTCAAACAATGTACAAATCTTGAAAGATTGGACATTGGAAAAACATTTTTAAGAGATTGCTCCTTTGATGATATGCTACAAAAAGGTTATGGAAGAAAGTTAAAAGAAATTCGTCTTTATAAGTGCTCAAATGTAAGTGTCCTGATTTTCTAGTTTAAATAGCATTGTTCTGTCCATTGTTCTTTTCCTAGCCTTTTGGAAAATGCCTAAATTTCATAAATTAAATCGGTCTTCAAATATCAAACGGATCGCTTGTATCAAGTATTTTGCCTTGAAGAAAAGATTACAAGATTGATTAAAGTCGGTTAAAAGAGACTTTTAAAAAGAGACTAGATTAATTTTGTTTTGATACAAGTATTTGAAAACAAACTTTTGTTCACTTCATAAATTTTTAATTAATAAAATTGAAAGTTAATTTATTGAAAGCAAGTGATATTCTGTTAGTAAGTTTTTTTGTAAAAGAAAATCATCCATTTTTTAGATTTCACAGGGACTAATGGAGCGTCTTGCATCAAAGGGTATTATGATCAACTCTTGTTTTTGAAGATAATCGAATCATGTGTGTGGTATTGTTGTAAGTAGCTTTTTATTACTTCTTTTTTACCAAGTTTTTTTAAAAAATTTTTTAAACCAAAGCAAAACAAATTTTAAACTTATTATGTTCATTTGAACAAAGTGCTGGCTAATGTTGTAGCAAAGGATACTTGACATCTAAAAATTTATACTTGTTAGATTTTATGAACCTTCTCTTGCTTTATGAAATTATATCAGAAAAAAGGAAATTACACGTTTTGTTTTATTAGAACATAGTTTATAAGAAAATTCAGGCTGAGATTTGTTCGAAAATTAAGAATATCTTAAGAACGCTTCAAGGTTGACATCAAGGCTGAAATTAAGAAAACTAAGTTTTTCAACTGCAATGGGGGATTCCGGATTACGGTTTTCTCGAGACAATGCATTTTTCTTTATCATTTTGGTGCATTTTTTATTAAGAGCATCCTGCCTCAACAATACTTTTGATGCAGAATCTAGGATGAGTTAAAATTTATACTGCTCAAAATTTTATTAGAATGACCAAAGATCGAGTTGAATAGCATGTGGTAAATAAATCTTGGAAATCTTAAGATACGAAAAAAACTTTCAAAACAACAATAGGTTGGTAGAAAGGAAGTTTCTCTTTCATCGAAACACTAAATATAAGCTTTGGGACAATTTTTCAAATGGGACATGGACAAAATCAAGAATAATTTATAGTACATTTTTTCATATTTTATAGTTATTATTTCCCTTAACAGGTACCAATTTAATTTTTTGTTCATAGTAAATAGCTTATTTACAAGAGGTAAAAGTCAAAATACTCACAATAAACGACGACAACTTATTATCTTTTAGTTTTTGAATAAAAGAAAACTTGAAGCCGTGTAAACATATACTTGAAGGGTGTGGTTTTTTTTTATTCCCTCCCTCGCAAAAGAAATTCTTTCTTTTTTTCATATTAATAAAACCTCTTTAGTTGGAAAAAGTAATTTGAAAACGAGATCTTATTTTCGTAAGAAGGCAGTAGTAGCAGAAGGTAAACGAAACAAAAGAATTTGAAAAAAAAACAAATGCTAAAAATTAAAAAAAAAACTGTCACACATAATAGATATAAAATGGGAAAAAAACTATTTTGTTAAAATTCTCTTTTGATAAGTTGCTCTAATTTTCAATCTAGAATTTGTATTCAAATCTAAAACTGCGTGGAACCTTTGTTAAAGAAGTAGTATAATTTGGTGATAAATGGTAATTCAACAAGTTGATGGTATTTTGTATGTATGAAATGTTCTTCAACGTTCCAAGTACAAACTAAACAACAAACTTAGTTCTGGTGTTTATGCGATCAATTTTTTTTCGTTGCAATGGTTAATGTCCACCTTCTTCTGCTTGCTTTCATATGCTGCCCCTGTTCTTCTAAAAAATCTTCTTGACGAAAATATTTGTTATTCTTCCTAACTGAAGCAGACAGGTCCTACAGTGATTCCTACTTGTTCAGTTTCGGTAGCAATGAATTTTCCAACATCTTGGACTGGGAATCCGCTCAAATTATCAGAGAAGATTTCAACAACTCGGCTGTGCCATTGGTTATCTTTCATCTGGAGGAGAAAAAAATTAATAAATTTTCAAACATTTGGTGGCTTATGATCTTAACGTGCAGCTTTTGAGGCTAATGAACAACATGTGGTTTAATGTGATGGGTACATAAGATCCGTCTTTTCCAGACATTATTTAACGCGATTTTACGTAGACTTAAAACCTAGAATCTCAAGTCTTCCAAGGGATCAATAATCAAGAATCTTACCGAGCATCCATTGGAGATGGTTTTTGTTCTCATGGATCGTGGTAACGAATTTATTTCATATTGTTTATTTTCATCTGTCATAACGCTCATTTCTCCATTAGAGTTCTTACAATGAAGTGTAATGTTTTGTCGGGCTGTGTTGCTCAACAATCGCATCATCTTCAATTGGACTAAATCAGCAGCATATGCAATCTAAACATAAGTAAAGCATCGAAGTCGTGTCAAAAATTTATTTTTCCTGATCAATATAACGTCCTACATTCTGTCTTTAAAAACTTTCCCAGTGGAATTTGAGCGTGATTTAATCTCAGAGAGAATAGCAATGTCTTATAATTTCTAACCAATTCTTCCCATTGCGTGTCAAATATGTTTGTTAGAGTTTGATATAGCTAATGTGTCAGTAATAAGACTATAAATTGACTACATCCAATGAAAATTGTGACAATCAATTTTGTAGTATTTGAAAGCAACTTACTCGTTCTGGCTCATCCATGTATTCTTTGAAAGCCCACAAGAAAGATGGTTTTCCAGCGAACCAGATATCCTTATCGGCTTCCGGTTGTTTAGCATAAACACATGTTTCGTAGTTGGTGGCGTTACAATGAACCAAAATGGCGTCGTGTGATGATCCTTCATTTGGATCGATCCAGTAGTCACCTGAAGGTTAGAGTATAGGAAAGAACAAAAGTTACATATTTTCCGTTCTAAAACCTGGGAGGCGAATGGGTTTACAAAACGATATATGTGCATCTCAACCTTACATTGTAGTGGAATACATTGGTGAAAAAACTATACCCTTACAGTAAACTTCTTGTTGGTAGCTCTTCGTTTAAAGAGAGTGTTCAACTTAAAGGAGCATATTTTATCAATTACCAGATATTAGTAATTAGTTTTTGGTTTCGGTAAATTTTCTCAAATTAATGTTTCTTACAACGTTACAATATCGAACTTACAGTGCATTTCCAGAAAATTGAAAAAGCTACTCTTAAAAGCCACACACATCTGTTTGTTTATTTTGAAGTGTGCTCCTCCCCCCTGGATCCTATGCAATGTGTCCTACACTCTTATCTGAAGACAATTTAATAATGTATGTTCTTTGAAGTTTTTTAGTTTGATTGTGCTAAATACCTGAAGATAATCCTCTTCTTGTTCGGAAGAGATCGGCGCATGTGGTTGCTGGGTTGATTTTCGTTCCCAATGATTTCTTGTTAACGATATCATCCATTACACGGTTCCATAATTTGTCAAAGTTTTCGAACACTTTGTAGTTCTATACAAAAATAAAGAGAAATTCATTGTTGTGTTTGTTTCTTATAGTTTGAAAATTTGAAACATTATAAAAGAACGTTTATATAAGTACTTGTTATCGCACGATACCGAGTACAATATGGGATATATTTTTCGAGTTTTGATTTTTCGTCATATTTTC
>JAUJPO010061858.1:0-13101 GCA_032270745.1 Tiaropsis multicirrata | reverse complement strand
TTTTTTTGTCAGTTCCCCTTCATTTAAGCATCCATTTGATATTTTCCGTAAAAGTACCGGATTTTACTGACCATCACACCTTCTTACCCGCGTCGAGTTCCTCAAGGCTCTATACTTGGACCTTTTTTCTTTTTGATTTACATTAATAACCTCCCAGATGAGATGATATTGTCTCCAAGATCAAAATTTTTGCTGATGACTCATCTTTATTCTCCCGTATTCTCGATCAACTTCTACTTGTCATCTTGAAGAAAAGATTTCAAAATCTAACCGTGGGATTGGCCTTATCAACCGGATTCGTGAATTCCTACCCAGGAAATCACTAATCACAATCTACAAAGGTCATGTGAGACCACACCTACCGGTAGATTACGGCGATGTAGTATACGATCGTCCTGGTAATTCCGTCACATTTTGCTGAAAAAATCGAATATATCCAATACAATGTCTGTCTTGCGATAACTGGGTGTTTTTGAGGAACATCTAGTGCTGAAAAAACTTTATCTCGAGCTGGGTCTTGAAAGTCTAGCAGACAGGCGCTTTATTTCTTTACAAAATAATCAATGGCTTTGCACCCACCTATCTATTAGATAATCTTCCAAACCGAACGATACCGTGCCTCAATCTTTCCCTTTTGTATAAGCGAGTGGAATAGCTTGGACGGTGGTATACGCAATATGCCATCTATTTCTTCATTCAAAAACACAATTCTTAAATTTCTAGTTCTTTTAGATGTTTATGAGATTTTCGTTTCCTATAAAATTCAATGTGTTCTTTACTTGAAAATCAACTGGCCTTTAAATACTTTGTTGTTCCTAGAAAAAAGAATCTGTTCTTAAAAAAAATGCTGTGTTCTGATAAAAAATTGTCCTTTGTCGGCATGTCCTAGATATTCGGATGTGTTCTTAGCAAAAACTGGTGGCCCTAGCACATCAGAACACATCCCTCGTGCAAAATGTCTGAAAATAATTCTCTGTAAGTACACATGGCACGAGGAACACTGATGGCCCTAGGAAAACAGAACACAATTCTAGTGCAAAACTTGAATTAGTTTATGAAAGAAGTGAATGGATTAAAACGCTGTTGTATTTTCTTCAGTGCAATTATGTCCCCTAGAAAGTTTTTATTACATAATATTTTGGCAAATTATTTACCACCTAGGATATTTTTGAGATTTTGCTTCTCCGGCTGCTTCTATCTTATTGTTGAATTTGTCTATTTTTTCTACTTGTTTTAATCTAAATGGTTTCTTTTTGGGGTTCCTCTCCTGGGGGTGTAACTAAACGTTTTTTTGCAGGAGTAGAAACCCTTCTTAGTGTAGTGTTTGTATATTTTAAAAAAATTAATTACCTAGGCCAACCCTAAAAAAATGTTTGTTTCCGCTTTACCGGCCGGGTGAGAATTCTTTTTCGTAACCCGGCCTCAAAAAATTCATGAACTTTAGAATGAGTTTGAGAATCCCTGAAATTTTGAAAAAGCAAACAAACAAACATTTTAACAAAACAATTATAGTTTTTGAACTCAAACAACCATTACATCCTAGAAAATATATCAAAAATATTTTTTTCCGGCCTCCCGCATGAGTCAATCTTTCGTCACCCGGTAACGCGGAAACAAAGTATTTTTTAGGGTTTTTATAGTTCGAATATTTTAGCACGATTTAACTCAGTTGGAGTCACTGTCAAATGTTAGAAAACCTATAAAATTCTTACCCTCCACCCGGCCCCAGGGATCACGTACTCTTTACGACGCAAAAGGGTCTTCTTTAACCCGAAAAGGGTTAAGAATACGTAGACTGTCCCACATTAATGCGTCAAAATAATCATAAATAGCATCAGTGGAGTATGGTGGATGCCCTGAGGACGAGGGTGATAAAATTCTTATACAAGGAACAAGATTTTCTTCTATGTCTGAAAGGCCTCTAAAATCGTTTATAATAAACCTTTTATCAGCAGTCATTGCATTAATTGTAGAGCGGAGTTATATAGCTGATATTTTGAATAAAGGTTGTGCCACTATTTTAGATTATCCTAAAATAGAGTCAAACCTGCCATAGTATGCCAAATGATTTTAACAACACAAAAAGCTATTCTTCTCGTTAATGAGATAATCTCAAAATAGACAGGTGTTGTAAAAGCAAACTTAATAAAGTGGATTATGTTATGCATTATGGGTAAATTAAAGAAATAATTATTAACATGTTCCAAGCAAGCTAGTATTTTGACTTTGACTAAAGACGTAAAGACTGTGTCAATTATTTTAGATTATCCTAATATAGAGTCATTTCAGATAATCTATCTACCTATCTATGTTCTACTGGGCACCTACTATAGGAGGGGAGGGGCTCATTTAGCTCTATATTTGCAACATTCGAGAAGGTTAATGTAAGAATTCAAAAAATGTTATTGTACAACCCTAATATGGTCCATACCCTAATAACAAGCAGTAGTGTATTTATGTAGCAAGGGTTTATTAATACCGGGTTTCTTGCAAAAACTAACTGATTTGCTATTGAGAGCACAGAATTATCAGAACCTTATCAGACAAAAAAAATGTCGGACAAATATAAAAAAACTTATGTCCAACGAATAATTTAGTCCGACGAAAACCAAACTAAAATTTTCCCTAAATGCTTTGTGCTGTACGTAAGGTGTAACAAAACGAAAAAATATCACCCGAAGCGAAATTCATGGGATGAGGAAAATAAACAAGAGCCGCAAAAAAGATGCGGATAAAAATTTGATTGATTTGATTGATTGATTCAATAACCTTAGACATGCACAAAATGTTATAATAGTTTAAAAGAGTGAAAAGACTAAAAAAGCAATTTTTCTTGATTTACCGAGCAGACTTATAAAAACAATTTAAGAAAGTCCTAAAACACCCATTCCTATTTACTGAATTTCATACACATTGGCTAACATTGACAAAATCAAAAGAATTCGCTGTGAAAATTTCAAGGATAAGTAAGAAATATAACCACGGTCTGAATCTTTAACAGTGAATAACTGCTTGTGGTTAAAATAGACTCTGTTGTGGCGTAAAATGAGAATCTAGGAGGAAAACTAAAGACAAATGTGAAATTCCTGATTCTAAAAAGAGATTTATATTTGATTGTATATTGTATATAAATATTAAATTTTTTTAATATACCATATTACTTCGAATAAACGTTCCCTTCTTTTAAACACCCCCTTGAATAAACGCCCTATCGAAAGAACGCACCTCCCCAAAGGAAAGTGTTTATTCGAAACAAGGCTGATTTGAGCTCTGTTTCGAGGGAGATGGGGGTATTTAGACACAAAAGGACAAAGATATCTTGCTATTTTCTGTTTATTGGTCGTCCTAAGCTGAGCATTCATTTCCCTATTATTTCGGGGGGGGAGGCAGCAGACAGCGGCGGGTCAGACATCAAAACATGTTTCCCCGATTTCTAAAGTTTTCATCAGATCGGGTTAAACTTGGTTAAACTGTGTCTGTGTATGGTGCTCTAGAGCTTTTTTCAACCTTCTATCACCCGTTAAAACAACGATTATCATAGTTTTCGCAATTCTCTTAAATCGACGATTATCCCATATTTAGCGAGTACCGCTTCCGCTCGCTTTACTTGCAAATTGTGATATTATCAAAATGGCAGCCTGAAATCGGTTCCCGTGTTCATGTAGGAATCCGTTCATGTATTTCATGAACTTTCACAAAGGTGGAATGTTCATCTATTACATGTAGATTCGAGACTGCGTTTTCATTAAATACATGAACATTATGTTGAGTAGCTTTCAGTTACGATGATGTAATGCTCTGATGAGAAAGAGTTTGATTGGTCAATTTTTTACTGCGCGAGCGAATCTGAAGCGGATTGGGAAGTAGCCCTCCTGGTTGCTTGCTTGCTTGCTTGGTACTGGCTGGTCAACTTGCACCTTCTGTATTGTTTGCTGGTCCACTTTCTTGTAGTTTTCACATCAAGAGACATGTCTGTATAACTTTTTACCATTTAGCTACCAGCCTGGGCTGGGGTCTGGGCGGGGAATGTAGTCAACTTAGTGCAGCGTTGCTTTTATTGATTTAGCCATGTAAATATTCCCACGTATATTCCCACTCCACTTGCGGTGGTTCACTTACACTTGATTCAGGAGCATCTAGCTGATGTTTTTGGGGACGTTTTGGGGGCTTCTGGGAATAGTGTTTTCCAGTGTTTCTGGGGGGGAGGGAGGTAGTTTAAGTTTGTCATCAGACTGTCAGATCCACGACCCTGCCCTGGACAACAGCCATAATCCCCTGGAAATTTCCAGTGCGATCCAGGGGTCGACATATGTTACATCGCGTTCTGAGGGAGTCCGGGAGATTCCAGGGGCTTCCAGGGGGGTATACAGAGGTTTGGGGGGGTTCCTGGGGATTCGGGGGTTACCGAAAAAGTTAGATGAAAGAAAGTAAATCCAAGCTACGCACAAGCCTACAAGTCGATGATGACCCTCCCAAGAGGGATTTTAAGTTCAGCAAGCTTAAGATAATCACCCCGGAATCCCCGAACCTCCAGTTTTCTGGGGGGGAAGGTAGGTTAGATACATCGCCCCCGAAATACCCCAAAAGTTTCCGGGGGATTCCGGGGGTTGTTCAGATCCCTCAGGGATTCCGGTAGTTGTCAAGGGTTGTATGGATACAACCCTGCTACACCTCAATACACCAGACATTCCGGTGCAGTTTGTCCGGTGCTCAAATTAATGCAAAATGGTCCAGTGTAGTGTCCGGTGTACTTTGCTTGTGAGTGAAAAATTTGTACCGGACGCTAGAAAATAGCAACAAACAGTCTGGTGTAGGTAATCCGGACACAGGACACAGGAAAAATAACAATGGAATGTCCAATGTATCAGCAAGGTTGTGTATCGATAACACCTAGGTACCGTAAATGGCTGGCCCTACCTCCGTCACTCCTCCCTAATTCCAACACCTCTATTAAAAAAAGGCTCTTTCCTTTTTTGTGAGGTAAAGAAATTAGGGAGGAGGTGACAGTGATAGGGCCATCTATGGTATTAAGTTTTCCTGATCATATAGACTCCTATAGAGTTCAACTGTCTGGGTATAGCCAGGACATATTGCTTGACACAACACAGGGCCCGTGCCGCCTGGGGGGCCATGCCCCCCCCCCCCACTTTTTTGCAAAGCAAATCATGGTTGCGCCTCCTTAGTCACTATATTTTTGTTGGCTCCCTCACTTTAAAAATCGATTTAGCGTTGATTTAAATTGTTGATTCGATTTCATTGATTGACTATGCATGAAATAGGTATATAATAGATGAGGATAATGTCAGAGGGTCCTGTGCTCTGGGTGAAAATCTGTGTCATTTGAAAATCTATTCAAATTTTCCTGAATTTTACGCCAGGATTTTAATCTTTGTCATTTGGGGTCCTTGTATATACCATATAAGATTGGCTAATGTGACCAAAGAGATTAAGGATAGGCGGAATCACTGTTTGAAGATGGATTTTTTTCGTTTTAGAGACAAGAGTTAAAAACCTATTTTATAACATTCTTTGTCTTGCAAAAAGAGCAGCTTTGTTATGCTCGGACACAGCACTATACAAAACATCACATGCTCTTTTGTCAAAAGTCTGCAAAGATGTAATTTCCAACAACCACTCTAAACGATCACTGGAAAAGAAATGACAAACGGTTCCAACATGTCTGATGTAGCACAGTGCTCAACTGATTAGCCAGATGATACGCTTCACGCCCATCTAATTCAATATGGTGGAAGAGGACTCAAATGTGGTAAATTTTACCAGTGTACATGTGAAATGATCTATGAAGGATTTATTTTAACACATATTATATTTTTTTCCTAACCTCTAAAAACCCTAGCATTGTTTTATAGCGTACCGGGAATGCCTCCGGCCTATATAATTGTATATGAAAGAAATACTTTTGTTTAATATAATTATAAGCTTAACAGCTTCTAAAAAGCATTAAAACAGAGATTCCACCCTTCCATTTGTCTATCCAGCATACTGTTTTGTATGTGTATTTTGAAAATTTTACCTGTAATTCTTTTATCAAGGAGTGTTAAAAACTATCCAAGACAGTGCAAATATTTAAAATAAAAGTTATTCTACTACATTACAGTTTTAAAATGACAGAAATACACTTAATATTATTTATGTAATGGTATAATATTATTTTGGTCTTTTGATTACTTTTGGTTGTTTTTGATATGGAGAAAGAAAAAGACGATGACAGCTTAAATCAAGAAAATGGTTTGTTAACTTCAAAACTTTTTCAGATTCTGAATTCTACTAATTTTCAGTTGTTTAGGTTTAAATCAAAATTGAAAACTGCTTCAATCTTATTTTGAATTTAGTATTAAAGACATGTTTGTTTTATAAAGAACTCTAAATCCCCACTGTATTCTTAACCATTTTTAGGTTCAAAGCAACTCTCAAAACAAGAAAAGAAAAGGAGAGATGCTTTAGCTACCCTTCAATCTCTTTCAAAGAGAAAAACCAAACAAGAAGAAGCACTAGAAAAACTTCAAGCATTTTCTAAGAAGCCCAAAAAGGAATCGAGGCATAATAAAAATCGAACCATACGCTTCAAAACCGATTCCTTTGGAAACAGAACATTCCCGTACGCTGGAAGAAAACACAAGAAAAAGAAAGAAACTACATGTAATTTTGTGATAAAGTATTTTCAAAATATTTTTCCTTTTCAGCTAGCATCTTGATTAAAACTAAAAAATGTTATTTTCTCTAACCAATATAAAGCTTTTTATGATGGGTTGTTTGATAAGAATAATTTCAATATGTTCTAACTAGGCTTGTATCATTACTTACCTGGTCTTAAATTTTCAGCTTCAGACATCGAAGACACTACAGAAGCCTTCACTGCTGATGACACTGAAGAGTGTTTATCTTTACCTGACCAAGGTAATAAACTATTGGTAATCAACATGAACAAAGAAAAAACAATAATTTTGAAACCTTGAAAGTCGTTTTCAACTATTTCAATAATTCCTCTCGAACATCAAATTAACTTTACCTTACGTAAGTTAAAGTATATAAAAAAGAAACGTAAATGTTTAAAGAAAATCTCACTACCCTGTTTTAGAGCCAACTTTATCCAGTCCGAGACTATTGAGAGCTCTCAATCTCATACTTCTTTCCAAACATAAAAAGAAGAAGAAAAAGAAGAACGGCAAAACTTGGAAGCAAAGAGTTAATGCATTGGAAGAAAAATGGGGAGAGTTTAGAGAGGAGATATTGACAGTTGTTATTAGAAATAATACCTTTGATGGCCTCTGTCAGTCTTGCAAAGTTCGAGAAATCTCAATAAAATGTGACAGCTGCTTCGAAAAAAAACTTTGTCATGAATGTGATGGGCAAAAACATGAGTTCCAACCATTTCACAATCGAATTGGCATTGTTGATGGATTCAAAAGGATGCTTTTGCCATCTGAAACGCTTGGAAAAGAATATATTGCAAATGAAAATTGTACGCTAATTAGGGGTTCAACGAGTTTATTTTACTGCTAGGATTGAATTCATTTTTAATCGCAAGAGCATTGTTTATTGTCTTCATAGCTTTTATTTCCATTTAGGTCAAAATAATCAAAATGAATGTGCAGTTGTTTCATTTTGATATAAGTAGGTTGTCAAATTATTTATACAACAAAAGATAACAAACATATAATTTTTCCATCTTTCTTTATCCATTCAGACCCTTTGGTACCATTGATGCCCAATAACTGTCAATCTTGTGGCAGCTACAAAGTCGAGAGACTCCCTGGGAATTGTGTTGCTGTTGTAACACTAGCAGGTAAGATATTCTACGAAAACAAGACAATGGGGTAATAAGGTTTGTATATAATAATGACGATAGCCCAGAATTATTGTGACTAGAGTTTTCCTAGAGGCGCGTACAGGATTTCGGTAATACAGAAATGGACCTTTTTTTGTCCGAAATTATCTAAGCATTTCATTCAACAGCCCAGATATTTTCTGAGAAGTAAAATTAAAATCTTGCATGAATGCTGTGGAATTTCGAACGCCATAACTTGATTAATTAAATTTATTTGCATTCTTATTTCAGGCAAGTATTACCTTCACCTATACACTTTGAATTGTGAAGAATGCCAGACGAACAGCCCAACGAATCCTTTTACCTTCGAAAGTGTACTTGGATCTGGGTTTTGGCCAAGTGCACCAACAAACTTCAGCTATCTTTTTCAAGAAGATGTACTTCGTTTTTGGGACACCTTACGAAAAAATGCTCCTGGAACATCAGAAGCAGCTTTTCTTGAAGTGTTGAATACAATGACAAAATTTCACGGAAGGGTACTCTTTAATCTTAATTTGTTCTTTCACGTTTGATGAATCAGACCACACTATATAAACCAAATGTAAATCTTGGAAGGAATTACTTGATTATTTGAGAATAATTTTCTAGCTAATGAAAGAAAGATTTTGTGACAGAATTGTCACAATTTCCGTTTTCATTTAATTTAAGATGATAGTTGTGATACGGAACTGTAGATCACTGACTGACATTTTGTCACATTTATTTTATAGAACACGGGAAAAATAACCCCTGCAGTTTTTTCAATGGCGTTTAAAGAATGGCGCTTTTGTCAGTTTCGAATTGATGAAATTCAAAAGAAGAACTGGATGGAGTGTCCGTCGTGTACTTTTAAGCAACATTCCTGTCATGTAGATGGGAATTGCAAGCTCTACCGTTATCGGAGTTCTGGGAGGTATGTACCCTATCTATAACACTACATGTTACATCACATCTTTAGCATACACGCTTTTTTTCTATTCAAGATGACATGCAGGTTATTCAGGTTATCAAAGATTAAGATTATCCTAAGAATATGGCGATCCTTAACATTTTTATAAGTTTGAGAGGGCTATTTCTGGTTTTTAATTTTACTTTTTCTTAATATTTAGACGCACAAGGTCAGAATTCTACAATGGTTTATTCATTGCCGAAGACACAAAAGTGCAAAACTTTGTCAACGAAATATACAAAGAGAAAATAGGAAAGGTTGTCATTTATTTACATGTTATCTACTAAACGTAATTAAAGCTAAAAAACATAGCTCTCATATTCACACAGAATTACCCAAATAGTCTTAATTGTTTCTAATTTATCATTACAAGTTTTCTAGATTCTATTCTTTTTTAACCAGAAAGAATGATTTTGTAAGAAAATTTTAATCACTATTTCCCGACCGATTTTTTAAATTACTCGATATTTTGCTCTTTATACAATTAGGGTGAGGCTGATTACATTTGCGGTGGTAAATGGAACGCTGCTCGGAATAAGACAAAAAAATACAAATCACTCGATATAACTGGTCTTGAGGTCATGTCGTGCCGTCATCAGCTAGGACAAAGAGCATTGAATATGCGTCAAGGGGAAATCTATGGATATCCTTTGTGTCTCATTAAAGAACATCTCCTAAGCCGTAGCACAAAGTTTGTTTATGCAGACGTAATGTGCAAACTGAGCAAGTTTATTACAAAAGTCGACCCAGAGACGGCTAAAAAGTTTACCGGGGCTTTGTCTGTCATGCACGCAAAAGGCCATGGAATAGATTGTCAAGTATTATTTTTTATCTTTCTGTTAAAGCAATAGCAAAAGTTCCATCGAAATTTTAATTTATTGTTTGGCTTTCCTCTAAATGTCCTTACTTGAAATACACCCTTCTATTACTCTATTACTCTGACCCTAGCCTCTTACTGTTTTTATCAACATTTGCATTGTTTCGTTACTTCCTCAGTAAAAGCTTTTTGGGATACTGATTGTTATTCATCTAACTTACGTTAAATGTATTTATTTACTTTTCTTCAGTTTCTATGGGATGGAAAATGGATAGACGGTACAGGTCGCTCGACAGGTGAAGAAGCGGAACAAATTTTCAGCTTTTTGTCAAGGTTTTGTAATACTACAAAATATCAAAAACCCGAAAGTAAGTATTACGAATATCGTAAAAAGTGTTGCTATTACTAATGTAGTCAGCGATCACTATTGACTGGGGATTATCATTGTGGGTTATATTATCTTAGTTATCTTCAAGTAGTTATAAAAATAATATTCTTCTTAGATCGAGAGGAGACTTTGACGGAAATGATACTTTTCTGGAATGGAAAAAAAATCGAAAACCTCGCTCGCTATTTAGTTCGAAAGTATAATATAGTAAGTGCACTTAACTTGTTTCTGTTTTCCTTACATATTTTTTCTTTTGTTGTTGTTTGAGAGTTATCTGCTTTCAATAATGGCTGTTGATATATGGATATTAAGTTAATTTTATTTTTATTTTACAGGTACAACAGGATCTTTTAAAATACACGTCCAAACTCAAACAGCAACTATGCAAATTGGATCTACAACCAGAGACTGTCGATTTTGGAGCAATTAAACGTGAAATTAACGCCATTGCAAAAAAAAGTAAATATTTCAAAGACAAATTGAATTTTACATAAACTGCTGCCAGACTCTACGATATTTGGGATGGACCAAGCTCAATCTATTACTATTGTTGAAAAACACCTTGAAATCTTAGAACATTATGAATTAACTTCTTTCTTTCTCTGTCAGTTAACCCTTTGAATTTTCCTTTATCTGTTTATAGTCACGGTTCCTTCAAACATCGAGTTGTCATCCTACGAAAAAAGTGTACTTCTTTTCCATGACATGAAGACGGACCTTTATGATAACGTTGAATTCTTGGAACTAAGAAAAGGTTTTCCTGTACTCCCGGACATCTCGCCACTAAAGATACCGTTATTGTCAAAGTCAAAAGCTGATAAGAAGAAGCTCTTGCAGGAAAATGTGAAGTCAATCATTGATCATGATGTTATCACCTTGTTGGCTTTTCTCTCCGTCGGATTCCAGAGATTGATCGAGTCTACATATTTTGAGAAGGTTCACCACCTCGCTAGAGTCGAAGAACTTGCAGGTTAGCCTGGTTAATAATATTCATAATAATTAATAAATGAACTATTATAACTAATATAGAATTAAATGCTCTCACAGCAAGCAAACTCATGTTCATCGGATATCATGAACGTGGATATTAATTGCATTATTACTATTAGGTCAGGGTAACTGGGCTTGTGTCGAGGTATGGATCTTTTGTCTAATTTGAGTGAATTTTTTTATCATTTTTTTAGATACAGCAAAACAAAGAACGTTGCTTCGTCAAAAAGCCCATACATGCGTAAATCAGCTTAAAACCTATGTTGTTAGCTATAACAGTATAGCAATAGAACCTGTTTTAGTTGACGATGTTCAGAAGGGAGTTTTTCCGTGGAAAATAAAGCTGTTTATACAAGCCTATCCCTCTGAATTTACAGGTATTTATGAAGTAATTCCATATAATATGAATCTAATTATGAATGATAAACTATTTCGGGGAAAACATTTAATAAGTAACATTAAAATTTTTTTAAATGGCACCTAATTTTATGCCTATCATATTTATACCAAAAAGAAAACACTATCAAAATAACCTCTAATACGCTTTCTGATTATTTTTCAGGTTGTTTCAGTTTCAGGGCTAGGGTTACAAAGCCAAGTTGCTTAGTTTTTGGTCATTTTTATGTGTAAAATAAGTTATAGGTGATAAACTAATATCATTTTTATAATTACAGATGTAACGAAGAGATCCGTCTTAGAAACCTACACCAAAAGAAAAAGATGCGAGGAAGAATTAGTAATATTGGAAGAGGACATGACCAAATATCTCCGCTATTACGCAAATGTTTGCTTGGATTTGGAGCAAAAGATAAATGACGACACAGAGGTATTTTTCTATAATTAGGTTTTGCTATATCTCAATGTTTCATTTTCATGTCTAATACCATCTAATGAATCCGAATAAGTTTCTTTCGTTATTATATTAAGTCTATTGTAGTATATACTGTACCTCTTTTATTATATAAATAATATTTCATATTTCCAACCTCAATTAAAGCTTTATTCTTTAGATTTCAAATACTGGAATGCTTATCTTGCTCCGTGATGGATATCTTTTTGCTCAAAACAAGCTGCACCTTGGATTGGAATTATTTCAACCTTTTATAGCCACGATTCCATCACTGGAGCAAAACGATGACCCAGATGTTTCTTCTGATGAAGAAGACGAATTCGCCGAGGAACGCACTGACGAGCTCGTGAAAGATGGTGAAAACGAAGAAGAAGATTTCTTTTTGGATATGGAGCTGCTTTTGTTTACTGGTGACCTCCTTTCAAACTTCTTATTATCCTACTCAGAGTCAAACAACACTGTCTGTTTTCCTCGCGACATCTCGCAATCAAATTTGAACGGCAAAAATGGAAGCAGTGCTTGCACTACTATTGCTTTGTTGATAGGACATTTTTTGCCCAATCTTCTTTCGGGAGACGCCCTACACAACATGAAAGTCATCCAGGCTTTTATTGGTTGCATTGATTTTGGATATGATGAATACGCCACAACGGTTATTCAGAGCATTCATCTCCTTCCATTCAATTATACGATCAAGGATGAACATTACTGTTCTTCGAATGAACTTTTTTCTCTTCTGAAACAACTGAATCACATGACATTTACTGTGATTACTGGAAATAACGAAAAATCTTATTGTTGTATTGCATATCATGATTTTTTGTATTTTTTTGATTCCCATGTTCACGATGATTATGGTGCGTCAATAGCACGACGCAGGAAGGAAGAGAACTTAGAGAATTTAGACTTTTTTTCAGGCTTAACCCAATTTTCACTCTGTATTTTCTAGTATTTTTAGTATATTTAAGAATAAACATTTTTGCGGGCGGAATTTAAATTGCGGATCTTGGGCTTTTTATTGTTAAAGAACCGTCTTTTGTTATAAAACAATAGAAACTGCAAAAATTTGTTCACTTAAGGTACTCTTTTTTGTATTTTTCGAGAGAGAACACATTTTTCTTGTCATTACTGTACACGGTCTTTTGTTATAAAACAATAGAAACTGCAAAAATTTGTTCACTTAAGGTACTCTTTTTTGTATCTTTCGAGAGAGAACACATTTTTCTTGTCATTACTGTACACGGTCTTTTGTTATAAAACAATAGAAACTGCAAAAATT
>JAUJPO010061847.1:0-13104 GCA_032270745.1 Tiaropsis multicirrata | reverse complement strand
ATTCTCAAGCACTTCCTCGTGGATAAAACGAAAGATAATGTTCAGCCTGATACGAACAGCCGTCGTTTGTATCAGAGAATCGCGTAACCTGAGAAGCCATCGTCTCGGGGAGCTTTAGGAACTGGAGAATAGAAATCAAGAAAGTGAAATCAAATGAACTATGACATTAATATATATTTTTATAGATAAAAAAAACTTTGGAAATTTTGATAGAATTAGTATATTATTTCATTAGCCCAGTCAACTGTGGTCCTGGGAAATATATGTGTTATCAGTTAAAAAACTTTCAACGAAGTAAATACAATACACTACAATCAGTTAATCACTTCATTGACATCTCTTTCCTTTTTTTTAAAGAGCCAGTGATATGTCAGAAGGTCAATTCTGTTCACAGCACTCATTGAACCGATCCGTTCTTCGAATGACCAGCGATGCCAAAATGCAATTGAAGAATTTGTTATGTGATGTCGGCTTTCCCCAAGAATGTCTGCATCCAATGCCGTTTCGATATCGCGGTAATGATGAAAATCTAGATTTGGTAAGTACTCGGTTTTGCTTGACATAATTTGCCATAATGTTTCAATATTGATTCTGTTAAGAAAAAATGAACTTTGAGAGTAGGTCTAAAATTTCATTTTTAGGCCTGCTAACTGATTAAAGATATGAAAAATTAGTATATCAAGAATCAAATACGAGAGCTCATTGACTTAAAAACCTTAGAAAATGTCGAGTAATAGAGTGAGTGTATTTTTCAATCTGATTTGCAGACTTTTCTTTTCAACTTTTTTCGTTTGAGGATGAGAATAGGCCCTTATCGTTTATATGAAAGTTTGTTAAGGTAATTCGTCGTTTCTTTCTTATTTTATAACAATTTGTAGATTTAGAGAGCGTCAACTTCGTATTGATTTGTTTTTGAAAGCAAAGTTTTTCCCCTTCAAACTATGATTTTGTTGCAATTTTAGAATATTTCAATCTAACCTTTCTCTAGGTTGTTGCTTTTTTGAATGTTGGATTCTACCCAAACCTCTTCATGCACCAATCAAAACGTAAAGTATTGACGACTGAAGGAAAAGTAGCACTGGTTCATAAATCCTCTGTCAACTGCTCAAACAGAGATTGCAATTTCCCTTCGCCGTTTTTCATCTTCAGTGAAAAGGTAATCATGTCACTTTCAAGTTCTCCGTTATTACTAATTTGTACCAGAAGAGATTATCTGGCGTTTATAATTCGTTAGTGTACTCTGTCGTTATTGTCTGTTTTGAACATAATTCCCGTATGTCAAGTACTTCGCCGTGTTTTGTGTAAACAAATCTCAAACTAGAAATAGCGAATGGGACCAGACCCTCTACGGAAATGAACTTTCATGTTTTCTGTAGATATCGGTTCAGTGTACAGATAAGCCAATAAACTGTCCTTCAAAAAAAGATTGTCAAGCTGGCTAAACCATTGCTGCAGTAAGTCACCCATTAAAGAGTGGCCGTCATTTTTATTATTTCTAATTTCCTTTCAGATTCGAACGCGTTCAGTTAGCTGTAAGCAAAACACGATGGTTTACCCAGTCACATACCTTATGCTGACACGGTGTAAAGTACAGACAAACGAATCTTTCATCTCCATTGATAACTGGTAAGTTTTGTTTTGAACGTTCGCTCAAACTCCCCAGCTCCTCAATTCACCTTAAATATCCTTAAATATCCTCAATTATTTTTGAAAATATCCTGAATTTATCTTCCTCAAAAAGTAAAAATTTCTCCTCAATTATTCTCAAATCTCAAATGCTGTGGGAACCCTGCTTAAAAGACTGAAATTCTGTTTGAAAACAAAAAGCCTTGATATGTAGCATTTTATTCTCAGGACCACCAACGAAGGGTGGGGCAAAGTGCTTTTTGAAAACTTTAAAAGAGATAACTCTTGTTTTGATTTGATTATATATAGTGGATTTAATCAGTATCATTGTAAAAATTGTCGAGTATACCATAAAAAAGAAAAATGTTTTAAGAACAACTAAAACTTTGTTAATTAGAAAAATAATTTCTCAAGGGGGGGATTCTTTTCTCCAGGGGGGGGGACGATTTTTTTGTAACAACCTACTAGGACACTATGCTAAAAAAACATTTTCATTTATATCCGCACGCGCAGGTTCAACATAGACATGCCAGTAGAGCAAGCATCAAAAGTTGTCAGCATTCGACCAATCATCGAACAACTTGTTGTCAAGGTTGCCAATAACCCCTCCATCATTGTCGAACAAAATATAACAGCTGAACATCAAAAGATGTTTTCTGTCGTAAGAAAACTTATGAATAATCTTTTTTTATGTGTGTCGGTTGAAGATACATAACTTACTTTTCTAATTCCAAATGTGAAATAAAAAACTAAGTACAATTTATTGATCAAACAATATTCAGGAGTATATAATACAAAATTTCATGAGTAAATCATTTTGATGGACGAGCCATTAAACTCCTCAACTGCATGAACTCGTCCAACAAACTGCTTCATTTATTTGCGAATGTCTTTAACATTTCATCTTCAGACTCCTTTGTAAACTTTTCTTTTGACTTCGTTTCAAAAGTGGTAATCTAACGGATTACTATTGGTGCTTTTTGGGGGCCAATCGTCTTGGAAGTGTTTCGTGTCTTGAACAATGTTTGGTGTGGGAAGACGCGCCATCTTGGAAAAAAATCCAATCATTCCTAGGATAGATTCTCTTGACGGCTCACGCTTCAAATGGGTTTTGTAATTTTGAGCATTAACTTTTAAGCCTTTACAGTTGACAAAACTCTACGAACTTCTTGAGAATCAGTTTCGATCTATAGATATGACGATTTGACGTCAATTCTATAAACAATCGAAATTTCATATCTTTAAAAGTAAACATGATATACAAGTTAAACTTTCAGAAAATGTCGATAATAAGCTATGGATTATATGTGGAAAGTTTCAAGTCTTTAGAACAAGTAGAAAAAGCTACGTCAAAATTTAAATTTTAGGCGCATTTTTTTTGGTACACCCGGTACTTTTATCTATCAGTTTTACTTATATTTTAATTCCAAGGAGTAAAGCTGATACATTGATTGGCTAATGGCACGCTACATGTGTGAATTCACTTTGTTTTTTAAGTATACCATGAATCACATAGCCATCCGTCATACTGAAAAATAAATTTTAAAATGTGATTTCTTATACTTATCTCACAAAATGTTTTATAAATGGCTTGGTTCACTAAAGATTGTCTTCTGTTACATTTTGTTGTCTAGCTTTTCAAAGTTTCAAAAGGATTTAGTTTTCACTATGTTTTTCTTATCAAGGCGTATCATCATTTTGTGCCATAACAAATTGAAAAGGATAAAGAAAAAAGCTTTTATTATTAAAAGTTTTGTACTCTTTTGAAAACAGTTCTAATAAAAAACAATGAAAGATACTTTTTTAAAGATTTTACAAAAAATATCAGCTGCAAAGCCATATGTTACCATTTTTTCTATTTGCCTGTTTTCATTTTTTGCAGGCCTGGTTTTTTCTTGTGGAATTAAACTTGAAATTATACAGTCGCAATATTTGATCTTTATTCTTGATTCATAATCAATATATCTTTAGCACCTAGGAAACTAGACAAGACCTGCTAAAAAGACAGTTAATCAATAATTTAACATTTTTTCATATCATAACATTTGCTGGTTAAGATTTAAACTATTAAAGAGCTAGAAAGAATAAAAAATGTGTTCAAAAAGGTGAAAAGTCTTTCAAACAGGGATGTGTGATATTACAAAATATTCTTTTTTATTAGATTAAAAATTAACATGCTTACAACACTACTCAAAACTGAGTGTTTTTTGCTTAACCAAATGGGTTAGTAATATTTTGATTAAAAGAGAAGGGGAGCAAAACTATATGTCTTGTTATTAATTTCATATCATAATTTGCCTGACTGCTTTTTAATGACTACCATTCATTAAATTGTTATAATTGCATTAGGAATACTTTCTCTTTTTCTTCTCTTTGTAAATAAAAGGCTATCAGTATTTGTAACCCATTTTGATTACTTTCATCAATCTTATCAGTACAACAAGACATTGAACTGTAATAAGTTGTTGGGATTTTCTATATAATGATAAAACTTGACATAGGCAGAATTTTCTCCTTTATGACAAATAAAGGAATTTCCTTTGAGGTAATTTTTGTATTTCCTTTCTGTACTAGTGTTGATATCACATTTCAGTTAAAAACACGTCGCTGAGAGAATAAGGGTCAATTTCTTTTCATTCATCTCTCACTGTTATAGTGTTTATTTTAATAACATATCATGTATTCAGTAAGTGTACACTATAAAACTGTGACTTTTGTACAATCTCATGTATTTTTATAAACTCCCCTCTCCATAGAAAGTTCACTTTATTGGGAGACCTCTGTCTTGTACTGAAACAAAATGTTAGTGACATTCCATTTCTCTTTTAACCGTCGTTTTAATTAGTTGATACGAACACATCCAATTTTACTCATTAATTGAAAAGATGTTAGATTAGTATTAGTGTGTGATTTCTGCTTGACAAAAAATGACAAATTTTCTTGTTGATGATGGTTTTACTTTGTCTTGATCTTTTAACTCAAAAACTTTCTTTTTTTATTATAGAATACTACTAAAACTATGGAAGTATGAAAGAAATATGGAAAAGATTATAACATTCTTTTTGGCTTGTTTGGTTGTTTTTGGAGACTGTACTCGATTTCAAAGAGAGGAGCTTGGTGTGCCAGATAGGTTACGTTTTACAAGTGGCAAAAACACATATTACAACTGTGATATTATCAATGGACAGTTGGTATCAAACTTGAAAATTGGAGTACACATCTACAACCACAAATCATTAATAAGATTTGCAATCAATGATACAAATTTTAATGTGACATCAGAGAAAGTACAAGACTTTTATTTTTCTCATGTTCGAATTATTAAGAGACCTACAAACCTTGATGAGCGTGTTGTCAAGTTAGTGGCGAAAGATGATTCTGGTATTTTCATAGATGAGACAATGTTACGTATCAACAGCCCTAAAATCATAACATCATCTGCACCTATTTTTGTGAACAATTCAGAGACAAATATTGTTGTTTACGATGATGTATTTGTTGGCAGTACAATCGGGCACCTTCTCATTACCAACCAAGATGTGCCGGTCATTTATTACCTTGACCAAAAAGACTCAATAACTTTACGGGAGTTTGGAGTTACTGTTGATGGAAGTATTATAGTAACCAAAAGACTCGATCATGAGCGTAAAAGTAATTTCAGATTTCAAGTTCATGCGAAACATGCTACTGTGGGACCCTCCGCTTCAATGACACTGACTGTAACTGTAAAAGAAGGGACTAACCCTAAAAAGACAGCAGAGCTGAGAAGGCTTTACCAGCCCTTGATAAATCAGAAGCCAAAATCTGGGTTTTCCGTGTCGAATAACCAGCTTTTGAAATTTTCCTTGAGTGAACTTGCACCACAGCAAACAATGTTAGGAGGTATCGGTGTTAAACCTGATCAAATCAGATATGTTATCGGTGACGGTAATGAAGGTCAAGCCTTCAAAATTGACAGTGAAACAGGTATAATCAGTGTCAACAATGAAAGTCAAATTGATTTTGAGAAAAAGAAGAAATATACTTTAGAGATCAATGATTCTCCCAAAATCTTTCACATATCAAAGATTGTCGAGGTTACCATTTTGGATGAGAATGACAATTCACCAATTTTTACTGAAGCCAAATACACAGCAACTATTGATGAGAATGCATCAATGGGCAAAATTGTTGCAAAGGTTTCAGCTAGTGATAAAGACTCTGGAAGTAATGGTTTAGTACATTTTACTTTCAGTAATAAAGTAAGCCATCCCTTTTCGATCTTACTGGATGGTACCATTACTGTTGCAGGATCATTAGATCTCATCAGTCAGAATTCTATCCATTATCTTTACGTGAAAGCACTAGATATGGGCCAGCCTATTCGCCGGGAAACCGAAACTTTGGTTGAGGTTCATATTAAAAGTATCAATAACCATAAGCCAGTTTTGAGGAATTTGAACTGTGATATTTTCTATAATGTTGAACGAAAGAATGAGGAACTCTTCAAGTTGGAAGCAGTAGACCAAGATGTTAGCAATTCAATTACGTTTAACACGGTAGAGAAAAGTAAGGACATTTTCATTAACCAATCCTCAGGTGTTGTCTATTGGAAAGGTGGCTTATCTCAGCCAACAACAGTCAAGCTCAATTTCCTTGCTTTTGACGGTCTCTATACATCAGATCGTATGCAAGTTACTATTCGATTTGTCAACGAGGAGAGCTCCATTTTGTGTCAGCCAAATGCTGAGTACGAGAACGTTGAAGAAAAACTGGAAAGAAAGAAACTTCTTCCCAAGCCAGAAAAAAAGCCTTTGATCACTCCAAAACCAAATTCAAAACTTTCGTTTGTCCAAACACCTGGAAGTTCAGTTTACATTTCAGAAAGCTCTGATGTTGGAACTTTTGTTGGTAAATATCGTGTCTTGAACCCGAACCCTAAATCTTATGGAATTGTTTTATATACTATCGTCAATGGTAACCACGAGGGTAAATTCAACATTGACTTACACAATGGCACATTATTTTTACGTAGTAAACTTGATCGTGAGAAAACCTCTCAATATCGTCTAGAGGTGGAAGCTAGTGATGGAGCCTCTGAGAGCATTACAACTGTTTTGGAAGTAGAAGTCGGTAATGTTGATGACACTCCACCTGTTTTTGAGAAAAATGGAAAATATAGTGTTCAAGTGAAAGAGAAAGAAAACATTGGGCGAACTATTGCTACCGTCAAAGCAAATGCTGTCGGAGACTACGGCCTTACTTATTCCCTCGTTACTCCATCCACCATCTTTGAAGTCGATGGCAAAACAGGAGTCGTTCGATTGAAGTCAAGTTTAACAAAACAACCCTACAAAGAATATTTCATTGAGATACAAGCAGCTAATCAGACAATGTTGAACCCTATGTATGGTTATGCTGTTGTGCATGTCACCGTCATTGGGCTTGCTAACCATCCACCATTGTGTTTGATTGAGGAGCAACGGATAGAGATCTCCACAAGCACGTTAGCTGGTGTTATCATCGGACGTGTTTTTGCTCATGATGTTGATGAAGGAAAAGCTGGCAAAGTGACATTTGCTGTCAAAAATAAAGATAATACACATTTCGACGATTATTTCTCCATCAACCGAAAATCAGGACTAATCACTTTGAAGAAAGATTTATCGGTTCATGACAAAGGTATTGTTTTCAGAATACAGATCGAAGTATCAGATCAAGGAAAACCAGCCTTGTCAACTATCTGCCATCTCTATAAAATCATAGTGGATGATGTTGGTGCTACGCAACCAAGTTTTTTGCACACGAAGTACCCAGTTGCTGCATCTATCCCTTATAATAGTAGCAGAGGAACGTTTGTCACCAAACTGAAAGCAGTTCTTCCTGGAAATGAAACGTCACAGAATATCAGATACTCACTTATCGATGGTAGTGGTATCGGCCTATTTACCATAGACAGTGTCCTGGGTTCAATCTATGTTTCCGATAATACGACGGTTATGCCATTCTATTGGTTGACAGTACAAGCATACATGTTTTCAGACTCTTCAAGCTTTAAAAACACTCATGTTTTGATTCAGGTGAGCGGTCAACAGCATGGTAGTTTATATTTCAAACCCAGTGTTTATCACGTCAATCTGAACCATAAAGAAGAAGTATCAAGACATGTGGTTCAACTCTATGTTACTGATGGCGCTGGCAGATACAACCTGAAAGGCTTGAAATACACCGTTCACGCAGGTGACAACAAGGAATCCTTCACTATTGATACCAATGGATTGATGACAACAAAAGATATCCTGGATATGGGAGTATACCACCTCAATGTCACCGTATCGAACCCCAACAATAAAACTATCCTATCGTATGGCTATGTTGTATTGGACGTCAGGGCGGACAACTCTGAACCACCTGTATTTAGCGGTTCAGTAGATATCTCGCAGCCGGTCAGCATTTTCACTAGCACCACACGCGGTTTCAACCCACCTTATTTGTTTCAAGTGTTGGCATTAAACCCATCTGCGGAGGAACGGATCATCTATCAGAGCACAGACACTGATATCTTCACTATCGATCGCTTTACTGGTGCCGTCAAAACCAAAGCATCGTTGAATAGTGGTACACATTTTTGGACTATCAAAGCGATTAACGAAGTCGGCAAATTCACCATTAAATTCTTTTATATTGTTGTGGGAAGACGACCCAATGTCAAGACTAAAATCAACTTCAAGAAAAAGATGTAAGCGCCATTTACTTCTTTTGACCTTCTTCGATTTCAGTAAATTTAAAAACATCAAAATTGCATTGCATTCGAAATTTTACGAAAATAACAATAATTCAACGAAAATAACAACTTCGTCGGTTACCAGAGCTACAATTTTATCAGATATCTTAGTCGCCGATTAAAGCTTAGATCTCGAACATGTTTCTCTATTATCTTTTGTTCTTGACTTCTTAGCTATCAAGTGGCGATGAAAGGTGGATCTCTCGGTAGCACTGTCATTGACCTTCAAAAGGAAGTTGCCAGTTCGCATCCTGAATTCAAATCGTTTTTCTACGTCCTTTCTGGAAATGATTTGCAAAACTTTCATTTTCCACCTGCTGGTAAGTAGAGAATCCTGATGTTCTTCTTTTCTTTTTCCGAACAAAGTTTTCGATGGTCTCTGAGTCTCTAAGAATTATACATGGTATAATACGTTTAACTTTATTTTTTGGAAAAAAGCAATCCCAAAGTTTGGGATGCCTAAAATGCTTTGAAGTTCTTCAGTTTTTTAGATTTTGAAAATATCTATTTTATTCCATTCTGTAGGATCTACGTCTTCATTGAAAGTGGCTACACCTTTGAACTTCAAACGAAAGCCAATACACAAGTTGACTATCTTAGCTTTTGACGGTTCATCACAGGCTACCTGTGAAATTGAAATCGCCATTGAGAATGACAATGAGAATTATTTGACCGCTTCTCAAGCATGCTTCGAAGCACGTGTTCCTGAAAATCAAAAGAACATTCGAAACCTCATCACCGTTCCAGGTATTTACTTTTACCTCTAATGGCTTCTGAAAAAGTCAGGGCAATTTCATATATTTTACTGCAAATAATAATCTTTATTAATTGGTTGTTTCTGTATCGTTTAATTGAAATAATTCGATTTCTTATAAAGCACAATTTTGTAGTGATATCTAACTTCAAATATTAACAGATTTTGATATATCTGTATCTGCATACGGTTCATTATTCAAACAATGAAGTTTTTTCAGATTTCAACAGATTTCAATCCTAAAAATTAGGAAATGGGTTTGCTTTTGGTTTGCTTTAAAAAGATCTTCGGTCATGATTATTCATAATCTTCTGTTTAGTGACCAATTCCAACCGATTACCACGTTCTGAATACGTCATGATCAACAACAATGATGGCTCCTCCCCTTTTGTTATTGATCAACATGGTACCCTCAACGTGAAGCCATCCATTTCGTTCGATCGTGAGCTTCAAAACGAATACATAGTGACGGCGGCCGCGGGACTCAAGAAAGAGAACGCCACTTTCTGCGTGAATGTCTTTGTGGAGGATGCGAACGATCACAAACCGAATTTCACGCAAAATATTTATAAAATCAATGTGTTGGATTCAACGCCGGTTGGTTCCTATGTGATGGCTGTCTACGCTACTGATAAAGATACAGGTATTTGATTTAGTGTGATTCCGATTTGTTTAACATTTTCAGTGTGATGTCTCATAGGTCGATATTACAGGTCAATATTACAGGTAATCTCATTGGCCTAGTTTGTGTTTCTACAGTTGTTTAAATAGCAGATAATCATAAAAACACAGCATAATTGCCCTCTTAACCCCGCTCGATACTTTTGAAAGTGGTCTGTTGGCATCTGGTAGCAATAACTGACCTTAGTTACATCAATTTTGAAGGAAAGATCACATTTCCAAAAGTCTTTTGGAACTGGACCTTTTGTCCAGCATTGTAAAAGAATTAATCAGGCTTTTCATAAATCTTCTATCCTGTTCTTTAAAGGTTCGAATGCCCGACTGAGTTACTCATTTCAAAAAGAGAATCAATATTTCGGTGTTGACAGCAAGACTGGTATTGTTCACGTTAAGAGAAACTTGAAAGATCTGGCCAATCAAACATTGACCTTCATGACCATCGCTACTGATCATGGTCAAAAAGCTTATTCGGGGAATGCGAAACTCAAAGTAAGCCTTTTTCTCTCGTTTGGAACCCATCATCTCCACACCCCCTTGTCTGTGATGACTCACTGAGATCCGCCCCACTGATCACCGTAGTGGAAAAATCGCTCAAAAAGTCGTAATTTATATTCAACCCGTTGAGCTTTTGATACTCACTAGGGCACAGAGACGAGTCTGTTCTCGAGGTTGTTTTTAATTTTTTGCAATTGATTTTTTATCGTCATAGTTTGGCCTTTTTTCACTCACTCTTTCGAGTCTTATTCTCATTTTTCTTATTTTATATTTCAGATCTTTGTGTCTTACGACCACCAACGTTTAGAATTCAGCAAACCAGAGTATACATTTTCGATCAGTGAAAATCTACCTAAAGGGACGTTGGTATCAGATAACATCAAAATCAACGTATCGAAAGTTTTGTACGAAATGGTTGCTGATAAACCTGGTGATTGTTCAACTAAGTTCTGGCTTGGTCCTTTTACTGCAATCATTCTAACTTATGTAAGTGTGTTTTGAGAGTTTGTTCCTTCTTTTCCCTTGTTCATAAGTTTTCCTTTTTCATATTGCAAAGTCTTTCTCTGTCCTGTCATGTCCTCGTTTGTCCTTTGTTTGAATAGTTGTAGCATTTAGCGAGGTTACGCAACCAAGAGACTATTTAGGATGTTAGACGCGTCTGTGGCGGCCTGTACATAATTCGTCTAAACAAAACTTGTAAACCAAAATCTATGTACAGGCCGCAATCGGCGCGTCTAACGTCCTAAAAAGCGCAACCCCAATATTGTGCATGCATTACATGTGTGTTTATTTCGGGGAAAAGTAAGTTTCGCTCAATGAAAATTATTTTCTTTGACCATTTTCTTTGGATCAACAATAGTTTTCATATTACCGATTCTTTTTAGTGATGACTTTTAAGGGAAAGTCATTTCTTCATGTCGTGTTATTATTATCAAGGAATTTTTTCACAAACCGCTTCTAAAAGGATTTCTATATAAATCGTGGAATGAACTCAACTCTTCTCTCTAAAGTCTGAATGGAAAGCTTCATAAGGCTTAACAGTCTCTAACCCAGATATTTTGTTTGACCACAAAAGAAGAATTAACAGATTTCTCAACAAAAATGCGATGAAATGAAATTCTTTTCATACTTTAGAGTGAGGGTTATCTTTCGAATGACGTCTTATTCAATTATTGACGGTCTCAATAATCAAGCCTAAATCGTTCTAAACATAAATCAATGAATAGAGTTGTCTAGGAACCTAGAGAAATAATTCGAAAATACTTCTTCTAGGTATCGTTTCTTGTCAGCGACCCAGAAAATAAAACAAAAAATCCATATTTAACTTGGCCACTTATCTGTAATTTTAGAACTTCTTGTCTCTTTGATCCTTTAATAACCTTTTGCTTACTATTTTCATTTCCACTCCTTCTGCATTACTGGATAATGCGCCAATGCGCCAATGAAAATGAAAATAGTTCTCAACCCCAGTTGAGCTAGAATCTGAAAAGGGCTGTCTTAGAGTAAAAATATGATTGGATTTGTTTGACATTTTTTACTTCTTGGATAAATACCTGGTGTGTTTTTTTTTTCATTCTTAATTTAAAACACAATACTAGATTCCAGTCCTAAAAAAGCTAAAAATTTCCTAGATTTTTGGAGTTTAAAGAAATTGTTGTTTTGCAAAATACTGAAGTAGAGGCCAGTACGGCTAACGACAAAATTATTTAAATCCGCCAAGAAAAACAACTTTTAACTATCGATTTCATACAGGAAGTTTTGGATGCTGAAGAATTCGGCTCGTGCACATTCCAAGTGGTTGCACGTGTTCAAAGTAAAGTCGTTTCTCAAACACGTCTCTTCATAACCATCGATAATATCAATGATAACAAACCTGAATTCATCAATGCCTCGTATACTGGTCATGTGACCGAAAGCATGAACAGCAATACCCCTGTCTCGCAAGAGGATGGTCAACCATTGAGAGTGGTAGCCAAAGATCTTGATGAAGGGATCAACGGACGAATCAAATATTCGTTTGTTGAGAAGCTGGCGAATATTTATTTCACCATTGATGAGAGGACGGGTGTAATAAGAACTAATTTTGTAAGTATAGTTTGATTCTAGGAGAACATGTACTTGCATTGGTTGGGAATCCTCTTTGGAAAGAGAATATCATGCTTCTGTAAAACAACGCAAATTTTGTTTTATCTCTTCTAAGATAACATGAGAAAATTAGTTAAGATAACGGTATATGCTTTGCATTGTCATACTATATGATAATACCTTGTTTACCTGGTTTGTGTGTGTTTATTATTACAGGTTCTTGATTGCGAGAAACATCCAACAGAATTTCAGCTTAACGTGAAAGCAACGGATGAAGGAACACCTGCATTCTATTCAATCGTCCCTCTCGTTATTACTGTCAAAAATATCAACGATCGCATCCCTGTATTTGTTGACCTCAAAACCCTTTCTGTCCGATTGCCAGCATATCAAGGCATGATTATCGGGCGTTTGAAAGCTAAAGATTATGATGTCGTTCCTGAAGAATTGACTTTCGAGTTACCTGATCAAAATGAAATATTCGATATTCACCCCAAGTCAGGTAAAATGTTTTCGCTTAATACTATTTTTTTCCGTACACCTAATTACCCTCAAACTGAATAACTGAAAAAATCTGGTACAACACCAATTAGTCTGATCATGGTGGCCACGCTCCTGGAATATCCTGGAATATCCTGGAATTTAATTTTTCTCCTGGAAACTCCTGGAATTTCAAGTTTTTTTTCAAAATGTCCTGGAA
>JAUJPO010061836.1:0-13104 GCA_032270745.1 Tiaropsis multicirrata | reverse complement strand
AAGTGTACCAAATTTCAGCCAAATCGAACAATTCTTGAGGCCTCCAGCCTGCCCCAAAGTTTTAGGACGGACAGACAGACACACACACAGACAGACAGACATTCTCAGATTATAGCTCAACTGAAGTTGAGAATTGACGAAGTCCAAAAAAAGGAAAAGTTATCTATGGATAATTTCAAGACCGAGTTTTACATATCTGCGCAGGGAGTCAATTACATAATTGCGCAGCTCGAAATTACATATGTGCGCAAAATAATGAATAAATTACAATTACAATTTTGCGGTTTTTGTGGTTTTTGCGGAAGACTATAAAAGAAAAAAGCCCAAGATCCACAAAATCAAATTCTTTCCACAAATATTTGTACCCTTAAGGTAATTCATAATTCCTTTTTTTTCAGGAGGAATTAATCACAATTTGCCGACTGCCATTTTATTCGGTATAGACTGGAGTATGTTTTTATTTCTCAAGAAGGAAGGTTTTGCACCATAAATTTATTGAATTTATGCAACCGAACAATGCAATTCTGTCTTGAAACCATGACGTAACCCAAACAAGGAACTTCAACAATATGAAGGAAGAATTTTAACGCAGAACAATTTCATAACTAACTCCTCCCCTTTGCAAACATCCCTCGAAACAGGATGTTCAAAGCAATAAGTAATCGAGGCTGTAAATTCCCTAAAATGCATTCTTTGGTCTCAGCTTTCATTAGGAAAATTCCCATATTCAAATTGTGAGTTCTTCATAGTTTTTGGTAAAATTTACCACTAAATCTGAGGCTCAATGTTCTAATAAATTATGTTCTAATAAAAAATTGTATTCAAACCCTATCTAATGAAAGTTGATTTTATTCTTCGGGTCCAACCAATTGAAACGAACAGTGGAAACTGCTCAAAGTCGTGTTTGCGTTTTGAAATTTAGATCTTATTGTCCTTTGAATTTTTATAAACAAATTGATTGTCTCTAGAGTTTAAATTGGTCTAATGTAATTTATGGCTCAAACTAGCGATTTGCTTTTGTGATGTTATTTCATCATGTTATTAAACTTTGATCAAAACTGCTCTGCGAAATTGATGACTAAGCACTTTTAATATAAGCGTTATTCAGTTTCCATGTCATTAAAAAACCACGTGATAAAATCTTACAATTATATATCGATTCAAATTGCGCAAAAACGGAAGATTTATTTTGGCGTGGATATTAATTTGGAATTACATTTTAAATCCCAATGCCTTCAATTGAGGAGTGAGCGCCGAAACGAAAGAAATTGCGACCATAGTAGGTTGAAATAAAATAATTGCCAAATGGAAGAGCTCCACGATTCTTAGTGAAAAAATAAAAAAATGCATTCAGAAATAACCACTTTTTTAGATATAGGCAACTTTTAAGCCAAAGTTAAGCACCGTTATTTTGAAAACATTTCTTGTCCGTTGACCCCAACCATGACGAGGCTTCTTATTCACATCATCTAGCCCCGCGCTTTTATTAAAGGAAAACGCACACATTTCAGGAATGTTTTTTTCACCCTATTTCAACTTTTCATTTTTCTTAAATATAGTCTGGCCGAATTGGAAAATTAAAAAAGTCAACATTAGCGAGGTTACACAAGGAGCTATTTATGACCTTAAATGCATATGAGTCAGCCTGTACATATATTTTTGTTTACAAGTTTTGCTTAGATGAATTATGTACAGGTTGACTCAAACGCGTCTAAGGTCATAAATAGCTCCTTGCGTAACCTCGCTTTTGCAAAACTTTACGGACTAGCATATTTAATTTGATACCGTCAGAAGCGAAATTCTGAGGCTCTTGGGGAAATTTCTTATAAGCAAAATTTCTTTTTCCTAGACAAGAGCCTAAGAGGGCTGAAAAAATGTTTCTACCGAATTTTGGCGGAAATAAAGTTCCCGCCAAATTAAGTTCCCGCCAAAACTAACTTTTTCTCCATCCGCCAAATTAAATTCATCCATTTTAAGAATTAATTCATCAGCATCTGCCAAATTTAATATTTTCCCGCCATCCGCCAAATTAAGTTCCCGCCAAGTCCGCCATATTTTGTTCCCGCCAAAAATTTCTCCCTGCCAAAATTTGTTACCCTAAGGTATATATTGAATAATTAATTTAAGCGAGTATGGCCAATTTCTATACTGAAGAGGCTTTTATGTGCTTTTCACCAATTTCGATCATTTTTCGGTACCAATTCTTCTTCAATCAAAAAGATTATCGTTGAATTAAATTAGTCGCCGATAAAAATAAGAAATTTTAGTCCGAAGCGCATTGTTATTGGCGGTTGCTGTATTCAGTAGTGCTGATTGGTCGTTTGAAATAATTATAATGATTAAAGTAATCTATTGATAAAGATCTGCACTCCACTGTGCGCTGTATTTTATGCTGCAATTTAGCTGAAATGAATTTGTGTAACCTCTATAATTACAAATCGATTCAAAATTGCACAAGAACGGAAGATTTCTTTCAGCGGATGTTAATTTGGAATCACATTACAATATTTTAGTTACGCGAAAAGCGTTGCTTTGTAAACCAGAAACAGAAAACCGCTTATCAAAAATGCAAATCACTAGAAACCGAAACCCATTTTTTTAAACAGGCGAAAAATGCAGGCGGTAATAACTGCCCCGCAATAATTATAAGCTTATGATGTCCGGGGGTAAATTTGCATGTCCGGGAGTCAGCTTATCCGGGTTAACAACAGCTGTCCGGGAGTCAAAAATGCCAAATGTCCGGGGTTGAATCATGAGAAAAAGCAATTTCCTTCTGAAAGAGCCCAATATAGATTTTCAACCTACGTCGTAGGCTACGATACTAGAAATTAAGTAGCGAAACTAATTTAACGAAAGATCTTTGTTTCAATCAAACTAATTAAACTAATCACTCAGTGTAATTACACAGCAACTAAGTAAAAAAACGGAACTTAATTAACTAATAAAGGGTATCTATAAAAGCGCAGGTGAAACACACACTATCAAACATTCAACGGAACCCGAACACAAAGAGGTTACTCAAGATGCATCTCGGATACAGCATATTACTTTGTGTTCTCTTCATCAGTAAGTTTACATACATACAAAAGTTTTGTTGTTGCTGATCTATTGATTACACTTTAGAACTTCGAACGTTCGGACTTTTTTTCTATTTGCTGTTAGGCTCAAATTTTCTGTCTCTTCAGTTTTCAAAACCTTCATTTCGGATCGAAAACAATAATATCAATCCTAATCTGAATTGATAATAAAACCTTCACTAGTTTGAATTTGTAATTTATGCGGGGTGGATACGGGGGACTCTTACTGTAACCTAAGAGCTTAATCCACTCCGCATAAATTACAAATTTCATATAGCCACAAATCAACCTAGTCTGTTGTCGCATTGTTATGATTTCATACAAATTCTAAATTTCAATTTTCGTAACAACAGCCTACAGTTCTTGAAAGATACCGATTTGTCTGAAAACGTTATTATTTTTTATTACAGGCTACTGCTCTGCACAAGCTGGTTTGCTTCCTATTGTCGGTAAGTGTTTTCATAAAAGCTATAGATAGCCGAAAAAGAACAGTAAGAGATGTACTCTTTTCAGCAGTGGTTGACGAAACATTTTTAATCAACGATGGCACAACCAGGGATCGTTAAACCCTATGAAAACTTTTTCTTCTTCATTTTTTAAATAATTTTGATTTGAAATATGTTCGTTCCACTCCTAGATCATCTTACCAACGAGCACTAGTTCAAAAATATCAAGAGTTATAGACATCTGAAACTAACCATATTTTTAACCTTCATTTTAGCACCATTCAACGCAGACACATTTTGCAAACAGCTATCGGAGGACGGTAACTACGCATTCCCGAACGACTGTTCCAAGTTCGTCGCTTGCAGCGGGGACATAGCTTACACCCAAAACTGCCCAGAAAATTTATTCTACGAGCCTAGAAATAATAACTGCGAGTATCAATTCAACGTCGAATGTTTACACCGCATCGCTGAAAACGTTTGCTACAAAGCGAAAGATAACGGTTTCGGAACCTTCACCGCCCCACGAAGCGGCGCCCTACGCCAACTCACGCTTCAACACAAGAGCGGCTTCGTTTCCTGCGACGCCTCAAATCCATCAGCCAAGAGCAGATGGGGGTGTGGCCTTGGTTTCCGAAGTGTCCAAATGGGGACAGTGGTCACACGGCAAAACAACAGTCTCCTTTTCCCGTTTTTCAAACTCGGTTCGGATGGTTATTATGGGTTAGCTAGGACTGATTTCATGTCGGACACTCTGACCTTATACAACTTTGATGGTGAGATTCATGTCAGACAAGGAGAGACCATTCGCGTTTGGCACGGAGAAGATTTAGTGAATCAAGGAGAGGAGGGAAACAACGATGGAGAGCATTGTGTTGATGTTTGGGCTGTCTTCGAACGGAAATAAATTGTTTGTTTCTTTATTTTTTGTTCTTTTTTTAGTGGTTTAAATTTTTGTATTCTATTAGTTTTTTGGAAAGTTTATTTGTAATGCATACAAATGCATGATGGGTAAGGTTTATGCTGGTAAATTGGAAAATACTTTTTTGAAAGTACATTTTAAAGCTTTTTATTTGCATTTCATCGTTTAAAGGCACCCCTAACCCTGATATCACATTAAAAAAACTGGGTTAATGTTTTGGTTCAAATTGATTTTTGATTTTTGAACATGTTTGGTTTAGAGTCTAAACTCCTTAACTTCCATGTATAGTTTCTTAATGATTGGTTTTTCTGTGACCGACAGACTGTAACCTGAGGCAATTAATGATATCCATTACCATGGTGACAAGCAGTAGTTTTGTTATTAAAAATTAATAAAAATGAGTGGCGAGCACCCAGGTTTTTGTATAAAAGATTTAGAAATGGGTATTGATATCGCGTATCGTAATTAGGGACCTTCAATTCAACCTATTTTTGGGCCCTAGCTGGATTTATGAGATCGCTACGAAGTTATCTTGGCTACACATTTATTATAAAATGCATCATTATCTTTTAAAGGTTGTGTATTCAGAAATTCGTATCGCAAAATCCCGTGGAATCTTTGATTCGCGAAATTAAATTCACGCGAAATTTTTGAAACTACTATTTTAGCAAAAAAAGTTTTTAAAACGATGTAACTTTGGTATAATAATATGTCAATTTTTAGAGTCATTTGCGAAGTTAAAATTTCGCAATTATAATTTAATCCGATTAAGGTTCTCATCAAACAAAATCAAACACAATGAAGAACTTTTCACTAACCAGCTGTTGGTCGTTCATGGCTTTCAAACTATTCCTTCGATTCATAGCAGCTTGGCTGAGACTTTGTACACCTGATAACTGTATCGAAGAAAGAATAAAGAACACTTGAAAAAAACCGCCCCAATCGCCCCAAACACAATTAACATGGATTTCTATGATCGAATGAGTTTGAAGCCAAATTTGCAAACTACAGGGCTACATCAAGGTTATGGGGGTACAAGTGTACTTTAAAATGGGCCCTAAAATATAATTTTTTCTCCGTTGTCATGGCGGTCGATAGAATTAAAAATCGGAAGGGGAAAGGGGGGTCGGTCATTTATTCGGCACCGATGAATACTGGGACCTGATCCTTATAGAAAAGTGAGTGTAGGGGAGACCTAAACCTTCAGTCGGAGCCATTGTAACAAACAAGATGTATGGAAACTTACGTAAGGCTGCATGTTGCCACTACCTTTGCATTTGTAAGCTTCAAAACGTAATTCTTCCGGTGATGTATCCGCCAAATCTGTTATATCGAAAAGAAAATCCAAAATTATATCCAGACGATGTTATCCGAGCGGAATTTCAATCAAATGTAAAATCAAAAATCCAATCTAAAATTCAGGGTCTATACATCAAGATTCAGAATAAAGTTCGATTGATTTGATCTATATTCGATTGATTAGTCTTCTCTTGCATATTTTCCCAAAGTGAAAAAAACAAAAACAAACAAACATTATAAAGATGGAATATAATGGCTCTTTAAAAAAAACTAGCTGCTTAGCAGCGTCGTAGCAATTTTTTTTCCGTATACGGTCGGTAGCATCATAGGTTTCAATTATTCTTAGTTTGTAGAAGGATAATAAATTCTAAAAGATTTTTCGTCCGAAACATTTACGTGGAGAATGCTTCCAATGACAATATTCACCAAAACAAGACAAAAAGCAGGTGGACGCATTAGACGATGCTTCTACCTCAAGCAAGGGAACTAATTGTGGCGGCAACTTAATGTGGCGGATTTGGCCAAATCCGCCAAATTTAATTTTTTCCGCCATCCACCAAATAAATTCCCGCCATAAATTAAACCTTTTGAAAATATGATTTTTTTTGGCTGTTTTTACGCCATTTTAAGGTTCCTGTCTGACGGGTCAGAAATCCGAGGGGGACTCCCGAAAATGTTGATATCTTTAACAGTTGAGGTAAATTTCTTTTCTCAACAAACCCAATAAACAAAGATATCATAATGTTATACATAGAAACCTGTCAAACATTTTTGTTCTTTTTGCGCAGCGAAACAGGAAAGTGGCCATACTTTGGTTGTGTCCCATTCGTTTAATTCTTTGCGAACGAGTTGCCTGTAAAGAAAACAAGAGATTGTAATAAAAGCTTACTGTAAAACGAAATTCAGAGCAGGCCTCAAAAAACAATATGACTTAATGACAATTTTTCAGGGTGTTTTGACGACATTCTATGATATTGTTGGGGAAAGATTTATGATATTTTTCTTAAAATTTATCATTCGCTCTTTAATTTTGAGATTTTAGGACACTTTATGAATTTTATGATGTCTGGGAGGTCTGTCAGAGTTTTCTAAGAACAAATATACATGGCATATATAGCCTACTCTACCAGAACATCTGTTACACTGACACCTTTTAAAAACAAAATGTAACGGGCATCATAGATATATTATTATTTAGTGAAATTCCGTCAAAAGTTCATGGATCAAGAGTAATGGACTTTCAAAATTCAAAATTTTCAGCGCATATCAATCCTATCAAGGGGTCGATATCACCAACAGCGAGACAGTTCCTTCCTTTCTGAAATCTTCAAACTTACAGGACAGCATTCAAACCAGCAGTTGGTTGATTGGTCGTTACAGCTCCTCCTCCTCCGCCGAACAAACTTCCAGTAGTCTTGTTGGTGTTGTTACTAAACAACCCTCCTCCTGTAGTGGTTTTGTTTGTGTTGCTACTGAAAAGCCCTCCACCTGAAGTGCTTTGGTTGTTAATGCTACCAAACTTAAGGTCAATATATTCCTAGTGAAAAAACTCAATGTTAGTAGTTGCTGAGTTCTGGAGAGGATCAATTTGTTTACAGACCAGTCTGCTAAGTACGGTGGCCGAAGAGGGACAAACAAAACAATATATACAATTTTTTTTCTCGAAAAGATCTAATAAGATATAAACACGTTTTTGCCGTCCCCTGAAAACCCTGATAAATAAAAGGGAAATGAATGCTCAGCTTTAGCGGACCAAAAAAGACAATGATTTAGATTCAGAACTATATTTACCTTGCTATTGTTACTGGCATTGAAGTGATATTGGTCATTACTGCTAGTAGCACCAAAGCGGCTACGGCCTCCACCACCGCCACCACGACCAAAAAGACTGTTGTTGTTGTTCCCAAATCCACCACCTGAAAATTGATACAACGAAAAATAAAACGGGTCGAATACGTCATTATGACAGATTCAACAAAACAATAATACAAAACTATAATGGTTAAAATGAGTGGCCTTTGTGTTATGATGACTATGTTCAACTCAAACCAAGTATAAGTGAATATAAAAAAACAAGACCTGTTTAGACCTGTTTTTCTCCACTTTAGGTGGAGAGTGTTGCTTTTGCTCGCATTTTGTTCCTTTGGAAGTAATAATATTTTGGAAGTAATAATATTTTGAGTACTCCCTATATCCGCCTCTGATATGTTACACTAGGATTTTCTTTTTCCTAAAAATTTAATAATGGATACCTCCTGAGTTATTGGTGTGTTCATTGCGACATCTGTTACCAAACTTGCAAGTGCCTTTCAAAAAATACTGGCAAACAACCATTTTGATGAATTTATAATACCAAAAGATTATCTTTTTAGTTAATGCAACAATCTATACTGTTATCCATCTTTGTAACTAATTCCATGTTTTTTTCTCAAAATAAACAAAAGTAACTACAATAATTTAATTCAAGTTTTGAACTACTGTGGAAAAGCTGAAACTTCATTTTTATCAATCCAAAAAGCATGGTATATAAAACAAGAAAGAAACAATTAAAAGTGATTTCAGAACACTTTTAGAGTGGGTGAGGTATAAAGGAGAGAAACGAAAAAAAATCATCAAGAGAAACGATTCTTTAGAACTCAAAACTATTGTAAACTGTAAAAAGACAATTTCTAAAATAAGTTGAAATTTTAAAAGGAGTTAAGCAAATGGCTTGGTATAGGTGATTTAGACATATATTTCAAACCAGACTCTTTTTTGCTTATTCAACAATTAGCGACCAGCAGCCATTTGCCAGTTCCTTTGGAAAAAATTAAACTGATATAATATATTTTAGTTACTACATGAAAGAAAAGAAGAAAGGTGCATATTGATATCAAAAGATTTAAAAAGATTTGAGAAAAAAGTCTTTCAAGTTTTAACTACCTTAAAAAGGATTAATTTTTGCGTGGATTAATTTTCGCGAAATTTCATGCTTTTTGTCCAAATCTCCTAGGAAAATGAAAGAAAAAACAAGTGATTTTGCGAAATTAAATCCACGCGAAATATTTATATTCTCGATTTGAGAAATATTAAGTCCACGCAAAAATTAATCCACTTTAAGGTATTATCAATGATTGAGAAATTGACTATTGACTAACTTTAACAACTTTGAAGAGTAGAGACTGTAGAAGAAACACTATATATAAAACAAGAGCAAAGTTGACCTCTCTATGTCATATCAAAAATAAAAATAATAATTATAATATTTTACTAGTTTGTAAGGTTTGAACTATCAAAATCTATTCAACCATTAAATTTTGTTGCAATGGCATAGAAAGAAGAGATTTTTCTCATTTGTAAAAAATAAAAATAACTCCAATCAACTTCAAAAAGTAAGACAAAAATGATTGTATATTAATTTAATTGTTGATGGGAACATACAGGATTTCAGTAAGTAAACAGAAATGGACCTTTTTTAGTCCAGAATTCTGGTACAGTATTTATATTGTGTCAAAAATTGTCAAGTTTTCAGAAATTGAGATTCTTAGGTTTACAGATTTTTTACTTTGAAAATTGGGTTTTAAATGAGAATAAAATTTAAATATTCCAGTAATCTAACTGATTCTAGAGGAAAGTGATTATGACTGATTATGGAAAAGTTTTTATAAATTTCTGGAATTTGAAATTATTCTGAATCAATTGGTAATTTCAAACGCACATTTGTGTCTCCCACTTGATGAAATATCCTGATAAGATACAGTTTAAAGGAAAGAAATATGAATACAAAATTTTGATAAAAACATTCTAAAATTTTACTACAACTATAATCAATAAGTAAACACAAATCTCTTCAAGGCAAGAATTTTTGTGTGATCAGACTTATAAGATAAAGACCCTATTTTGCTTTTATTAAATGTTACCTATACAGATTCACGCTGTTAAAAATCTTCATTTCAAAGAAAAGGTTAATTTTGAAAAATTTATTATACTTGTGCATTGAACTTCTTGCATTTCTTTTACTGGATTTTGAAAATTAAATGCCTTAAAAATAAACCAGGACACAGACTAATCTATTTACAGTGAGACACGCCCAAAAGCAAAAATGAAATGGAAAATTCATGTGTCCAAAGGTAAAAAGAAAAAAGTAAGAAAATGACAAAAAGGAATTTCAAAAAATAAAAGAAGAAAAAGAAAACAAACACAAAGCAAAAATATATATAATGTAAAAAAGAAAAATATGTCACAAAAAATTCAATTATATATAATTAGGTATGAGTAGAGTATAGGATAGAAAAATCAAATCAACAAAAAAATCAACAGTTAATTTAAAAAACAAAAATTGGAAAAAAATAGATGAAAATACTGATTTCAAGTGTACGTGGGTATACTGAAACAAAAACATATAAACCCAAAATGAGAAAAGATCAGAAAAGATTTTCTAAAATGAAACAGCTAGTAAGATGGTTGAAAAAAAAGAGCAAAATAAAAATCTTTTTTGCAGAAAATGTGTATGAAATGTCTTTTTGTGCAAAGAATGACATTAAACGAAAATATAATGTTTTTAAAATTAAACTAAATTTAATTTAAAAGAATGTTTCTTCTCTTTCAAATCTTGTTCATTGTGTCGTTCTAAAAATTATGAACCGCCAATCACATAGTGATCACTTAGTCAGCCATAGACTTAAGATTTAAAGTTTATTTACTAAAATACATTTCAAAAAAGGTTTAAAAACTTCAACAACTCATCAAACATTCTATGAAGATGACTGAATAAGATTGACCAATTTTTCGTCAAACATGTTAATCTCACTGGCTTTTCCCTCTCCAGGTGATTTATTTGGAGTTATCGCACTTCTTTTACACATATTACAACTTGGATTAAGCCATTTGGGATCAACTAATACTTCCCCAGAAGGACCTTTAAAAATGACACCACAACATATTTCCTCTTGTCGCCATTTTGATAAATCAATATATGGGAGCTTGAAAGACTCGCTGTTAGCTTGTGGTGATGTTAACGATGGATACAAGAAAGATGTCTGACAGGCAACATCTGACATATTTTTCTTGAGCTCTGTACTACCATTAGAAAGCATTAATCCATTTCCATTTGCCTCTTCCTCATCTTCATCATCTGGGCTAGGAGAATCAAAATACGTACCAGGGACGCCATCACTATCAATAACCTCGTCAGAGCTATCATCAGCTGATAGCAAATCATCTTCTTCCATAAGCGCAACTTTGTTATCCTCCTTCGAAAAGACTTCCATCTCAACCATAGAGGAGCGCCTCTTTTTGATGGAATTCCTCCTGATAGCAGTTTGTACAAACTTACTATCAACAATATTATGAAAGTCTGGTTTGCTTGTTTTAGGCGCCCGTCTCCATTTATTTAATGCCTTGAGACATAAATGACAGATTTCTGATGATCGATTTTCATTAATACCGAATACATCTTTAAAATACTTTTTCCATTTGTTTGAGTCAACAAAGGAATGTCTAGCTGATTTTACACGACAAATTGTACACCCATCAATAGACCTAGATAAAGTCCTTCTTTCCTGTGCTTTCACATTGTTTGTTGTTTTGCTATTTGTTCTACTTCGCTCAGAAAGTCTTCGCTCTGATGGCATTGTCAATGGTTTTTTTGTCTAAAATGTTAATTTGATATGTGTTTGAGGGTTATATTTATCCTATCAAAAGCAATTTAGAAACACCAATAGATTTTAAAAGAAATCAAAATCAAAATCAAAACGTCTGTGAAAAGTAGGGCCAATTAAAGTAAGCATGCATCTAGGCGGTAGGAAAAGTATTCCTAAAAGCAGTCCAGTATTAGTATTATGGACATGTTTGCGCTCAAAGATTCATTTTCAGAGAAGAGAACAGTAAATAATTACTACAACAATAACTTGACAATATAGAATCAAAAATATTTGAATTGAAGGTGAGGAAGAAGAAAAATGAAGAAACAGATTTCCCCAAACATCCTGTGCCTATTACGGACATGACAGGTGAGAATGAACTGGAAAATTATACATAGGTTAAAAAAGATATTACAATCCATTACGTTGATATATTAGAATCATATATAAAAATTGTATAAAGAAGGTGTGGAGAAAGTTTCAGCTTTAGGCCAACCCTAAAAAATTCTTTGTTTCCTCGTTTCAGGGTGATGGAAAAAACTCATGCAGGAGGCCGGCTTTTTTATAGGATGTGATGGTATGTTTAAGTTCAAAAACTATAATTTTTTTGTTCATAAGATGTTTGTTTGTTTGCTTTTTCAAAACTTCAGCAATCCTCACACCCATTCTAAAGTTTATTATTTTTTTGCGGCCGGGTGATCTAAATTTTTTGAGATTTTAGGTGCGATGTTCTTTAGAGGGCGGCGCTCTTTTCAAATTTTTTAATTTCCTACTTTCTAAAGGCCTGAGAAATCAAAGAAACAAGCATTTTCTCAAAATTATGTAGGTTTCAACCCACAAAACATACCACACTTAAGTTCTTGACGTATTTAGAATAAGATGTAGAAGAATTTAGTAACAAAAAACTATTGAATTCTAATAAAACACATACGGGTCTGCTCTTTCTAAAAAGTGCCGCTTTCAGAGGTGCGGCAGTCTTTAGAGGGTGGCGCTCTTTTCAAATTTTAGATGTGGCGCTCTTTAGAGGGCGGCGCTTACCAGAGGACGGTGCTAAATAGAGGAAATACGATAATTAAGTTTTCTTTTTCATTTGTTTGCAACTTTTGGTCACGTTTAGGTGCACTTACCTTATATACCGTAGAAGTGCCTATCTCTGGCACCCCTCCCTAATTTTGGCAGCTAGATTAACAAAGCAGCAAAATAAATCAAAACAAACCTTGAATAGATTTCTCAGAAATACACAGAAATACCAAAACAGCAACCAAACTCGAAGTGAAATGATTTCAACAAACCAACAATCCTTTATAATATACATACTTCATAGTGATAATTATAATGACGAAACGTTTTTCATTTTAGATCCTCCAAGACTTTTTGTGCTATGTTATGGTGTCATTAAGAGTTTGATTGTGTGAAATTCACCTCGCCTGTTTTAAAGTATGGAACTGAGAAATGATGTTATCTACCTGGTTCTCATTTAACAATGGTAAAAGATGCCACATGCACCCTCATTGAATCGCTTTTCTGCCCCCTTTTTCTGCTGATAAGCACCGCCTACACCACATGGGTGTATTTAACTAGAGCTCGTGGAAACCAGACATTCCTACCTTTAAGCTTTCGCCACCAACAAATTAATTGAAAAAGAAAAACAACAGCACGCTCGTGCGATTTTGATACAAAAGAAAAATGATATGGGAATTCCAATGATATGGTTGCTTGATCAATAACTCTTTTGACAA
>JAUJPO010061825.1:0-13106 GCA_032270745.1 Tiaropsis multicirrata | reverse complement strand
AATCGGAAACCAAAAGGGAGCTTATTTAGCAGACTCATACGTACAACGGTTTTAGTATGGGTCTGCAAATCAGACTAAGTAAAATATCGATGCCTATCTACAATTACATATTATTTGATAGGCTTGATGAACATTTGAATAAATTTAATTTAAAAATCTGATCCAACCCTTTTACAGTATTAGATTTGTATTACTTTAAGCGGGGATTTTTATTCCGTCTTAAATGGAAGTATAGTGACTGAAAACAAGCAGATTGACACCTGGCTATTCTTACAATGACAAATGAAACTAGCAGATTGACACCTGGCTATTCGCAAAATGGCAAAGGAAACAAGCAGATTGACACCTGGCTATTCGCACAATGACAAAGGAAACAAGCAGATTGACACCTGGCTATTCGCACAATGACAAAGGAAACAAGCAGATTGACACCTGGCTATTTGCACAATGACAAAGGAAACTAGCAGATTGACACCTGACTATTCGCACAATGACAAAGGAAAGTAACTTACAATGTTCAATATCGATTTTGTATCAGTTTGACTCAAGTTGCCAAGTAATGTTCTTACGGTCGATTCAATATCTACAAAAAAACAGATGAAAGAGAATGTTGATGATGTGAAACGAACAGGGCTACAGCTGTGTGAAGATATGAAAATGTTAACTCACACAAATTTCAGTTGCTTATTATACTTCTTATCATTCCCTTGATTTACATTCTCACCGTAACATCTTTAACAGACATAAATTTAAGACTCAAATCAACAAAATCATTTTGGTGGTTAATGATGTAGACTTTGATATGGTTCAATCAAGGAATAAAGTGTAGCAAAGGGCGGTAAATTGTGGCAAAGGGCGGTACATAAGAAACGCACCCGTTAAAGCATCCAGCAATGAGATAACAGCCTTGATCAAATCATATTGAGCATCAGGGAAAGTGATGACACTGCTCTCATCCCAAGTCTCTGGTAATGCGAATCCCAAATGTTGAAGGATTGAATTGAATTGTGCATTTTCACCATCTTGAAAAAGTTTACTGAAAAATCAAAGCAAATTAAAAAAATGTAATTATTTGTTTTTGCTGTCTGGACAAAAAAAATTAGAAGCGAAAATAATAATTTATTTTCCTTACGCTAAAGTTGATGTCGATAAAGTCTTCTCTTCGGTTCTATTTTCGATTTTGAATTCCGCAGCAGCCAGCTAAAAGAAGCACAAAAACAGTTGTTCCAGCAAAGAAATTCTATGCTTTTCCATAGTATTTGGTGAGGGGGGGGATAACGAGAAAAATGCGTAGGCTACTTTGAAGTAAGAAACTTTCGCGAGGTTTTACTTTCACGAATGGACCATTTGACTATATTTCACGAGAATTAACTTTCGCGAATGGCCCATTTGACTGGATTTCACGAGAATTAACTTTCGCGAAAAAGGCAATTCGAAAATCCTTTCTCCGTGACTAGGACACTTTTTATGCCTCCCCATCTTTAGTAACTTATATAACAATATCTGAAGTAAAAACCCTTCATCAAAGCTTGCTATGTTCTTGTAGCAGAACTTACTTTCGCGATTTTGCCGAAATATCGCGAACTCTCAAAAGTTTCTTCCGCAAAAGTTTCTTCCTTTAAAGTAGTACGAGTTTCCCTGGATTTTGACCAAATTCTGTTGAGATCAATAAATAACTTTTATTGTTTTATTTTTCCTTTATTTTTCGGTCAACCCTCTCATAAAAAAAGATTTTCTCGTGCTGAGTCTCATTTTTATAACATGATATTTTTTATTGTTTCATTTTTCTTCTAATCTTTTATTACCTACCATATTCAAAGTCAATTTAACAAAGGTTATATCTAAACAGATGGGAGAGGGAAGATAGCGCGAAAGGGAGTAAAGGTAGATTTTAATATCAGTTTAAAGAGTTTCCCGCATGACACCAACCATCCCATAGTGAACGGGTAATGTACATCAATCAGCTTGTTAGTGGTCATGCATTAAAATAAAAACAGAAAGAAGAATTGAATTACATCTTCTGAATTTAGTATCAGACCCCTGGGGATTCCATATGGTGGATTTGAAAATTAAGCTGACTATTTTGTTGATCAGAGTTTATGAGAGAGAGCGAGAGAGCGAGAGAGTGAAATCTGATCCAAGTGAGACAAATGGAAGTGGGAAAAATGGAAGTAAGTAGTTGACCCTGGGGCTTGAACTCGAGATGGCTTTTATTTTAGCCAATGGGCTGTATTTCTGAAAGCAAATAAGAAACTTTTTGAAACTATATAGACAGGTAGGTGCTGAATGAGAAAGATATTTATGAGGAATTCCTGGAAATTAAGGTGGGTCATGTAAACGTCTGGGCTGTTGGAATTGCCATAGAACATGGAAGGCAAACATATGTTTGGACGAGAAGAAGACAAAGCCGTATTTAGACCTCCCCGAAGTTCGGTGCGTCGACATGGGTAAACACTCCTTGGGTTTCTAGAACCACCGATCTTCTCTATCAAAGGATGATCAAAGTCCACAGATAGCGAGAAAGGGAGCAAACTTACCAAAAGATGCATGGAACCAATCAAATCGTTATCCGGATTCTTTTCTAATAACATTTTCAACTCGATTCGAATGTGTTCAAATTTCTCATATTTCACAAGTGGTTCAAACTCAAGCCGAACTGCATCCACTGTAAGTAAACAGAAATTCAAACATTTAGTAAACTTCGTATGAATCCTTTTATTGGCCTTTACATAAAATAGACATGCAATACAAGTCTTGTTATTGTGATAGAATTGCCATCAGAATCATTTGCTGTCTACTGTAACAAGAGATTGAATTAACGGACAGTTGACACTGACATGCCTATCGTATCATCAGATTTTTTTACAGAAATCTTTGACCAGTCAAACAACCACATGAAAAAAAGAGTCCAAAAAGATGACAAAAATCGGTGGATTTGTCACAGAAATTTCCAATAGTGTCAGCCAATTTTAGAGTCGGCGACAAAATCCTTGAATAGCCATTGAAACAAACCTGGGTCAGTGCCATCAGCATTTAAGTTGAACAGAGGATCACCAGAAGTATCATTGACATCCACAGCTGAATGTAGAGTTGCCATGCCAGCAGAATTGATTGAAAATTCGTTGCATGAGTAGGCCAAGACCGTGGCAGGTGGAATCTTGAAGGAATTGGTGTGTTTGCTGTCAACTTCTCCTTTACCATTGATGTCAACTGAAATGACGGAGGTCTTTTTGGTAGAAAATTCACTGGTATCGTCTGTTTTGACTGCAGAAAAGAAATCAAGAATGAAAACATAAAAGAGACTGTTCTGATGAAGAAAACTTCCCTGAGGAAATAAATCGAGCAAATTTCTTTCTTAAATGAAGTTTCCTCCAAAGATTTGCGCTATTGAGATTATTTCTACAATTGAAGAATTTCTTTCCATCATTTATAATCTTAAGATATGGAAAACAGCCTCAGGATAAAGAAAATCCCACAGCACCACATTGTAATCAAACCATTTATGTTTTGATAGAAACAATATCTGATTTGTTTTAAAATTGAGTACACGACGTTGAGACCCAATCAATTATGGTATACAAAGCATGGAAAACGATTTCGAAGACGTTGTATGGTAAAGAAATGACGGTGGTACGGAAACATAAATTCCATAACATTCCTGAGATTACCCTTTGATATGTCAGACTTTTTATACCAAAAACAAATGTGCCGCAACCTACCTACAGCATCTGTTTCCTTTGACAATGAACCTTCGCCTTTAGTGACCAGAGATTCCAACACCACACATAATGTACTCCTTTTTGATTTCTTGGTTTCTCTCAGTACTGGATGATTCACCTTGATTCGTTGTTTTTCTAGTGCCTCTTGAAGGAGTTCCCAATCACACTATAAAATAATGGAAAAAAATATTTATTGATTGATAGTTTATTTTTGTTTTTCTTATTAATATTACAGTATTTCTTCTTATAAGCGCTTACTATTGCACGTCGATTATTCAAAACATTAACTGAAGAAAAACAGTTTTAAGGCCTGAGATATTATAAATAAATATATAATATATCAAAGTATAAGAACCTCGTTCTTGACGATATCTCCTAGTTTGATTGTCATGGTCATTGTGTCACTTCCAGATAAATTCAAGTTGAGTTCCTTGGCTATCTTGGTTCCCAAGCTACCATTGATATTGAGAGTTGGTGTTTCAGTGAAGTCTTCCATCAGGATTGAAGATCTCGGTTTGGGTACATTCAAATCCTAAAAAATCATTGGTAAAAAGTCTTTAATATTGTTTCATAAGAAATACATACGATCACTAAATGTCACCAAATAGTTCACCTGGATTAATACGGTGCATTGAAAAATCCACAATAAACAAATCTTCAATTTGGTTAAGTTGTATTGTGGAACTTTATTTTGGGAGGAATGTTATTGTTACATTTCATTTACTCCACGTTGAAGTCAATTTTTGACCCAGGTAACCTAGGTAACCATACCTCTTCAAAAAGATCATTCAATCGAATCTGTGTTGCCACCATTTTGGGTTTCTTCCAAAACCAAAAGCTTGTTTTACGCTTTACCAAACATAAGGTCTGAAAGTGATTGGCGGAGTTCAAATCTGGCACAGGATGAAGAGTAGCGCTGCCAGAGCTTTTAGCCACTTGTTTTACGGCTGCTTCAAATAATGCCATTTCTGTAATTCCTTTATGGTTTTCTAATATCTAATCTACTAAAAAGAAAATAATATGATTGTAATGATGTAACAAAACAAAAGACGAGAAGATAAAATTTCTCAATCAAAAATATGTTAAATATTCTCTATTCTCCGTCTCTTTTGAAAAAAATCACAACATTATACAATATGTCAGTGTTACCTAAATAAGTAGTATTGTTTTGGATTAAACCAAGTTGTTTAAGGGTACTTTGGGAAAGTGTAATTAGTAAACAAACTTCTGTCAATTTTGTGACTGAGTGTACTGAATATCTTTATTGATAATAAATTAATAATTAACAAGTTTTAAAACGTAAATTAGCCTGTCCATGGCTCATGAATAGATTTAATTGCAGCAATTTGGCGACCAGACTCCAATCGGTCAATAGAATCCATCTCTTCATTAGTCAAAGAAAAATCAAATATCTGAAAATTTTCAATTATTCTTGATGGTGTTGAAGATTTGGGTATAGTAATAATATTTTTCTGTACAGACCAACAAAGTAGAATTTGCGCTTGAGATTTTTTATATTTCTCAGCAATACCATCAATAATTTGGTCTGTTAATTGCATTCTTGCTAGTGGACAATACCCCATTATAGAGATGCCAAGTTCTCTGCAATACGTCACAAGTTTCTTTTGCTGATTCCACGGATGATATTCAATTTGGTTAATATTTGGTAATACCAAAGTATCGCCAGAACCTAGCAAACCTTCAAGATGGTGAAGATTGAAGTTCGACACACCAATTTCTTTACAATAACCCTCACTCTTAAGTTCTTGAAATGCTTTCCAGCTTTCAATGATTTTCCCACCACTTGGTGAATGAATCAGGTATAAATCCACGTAATCCAGTTGTAATTTTTCCAAACTTTCCATAAGGGCTATTTTAGTTTTCTTATATCCATGGTCTTCTGTAGCTAACTTTGTTGATACAAAAAACTCATCTCTTCGTAAATCAGACATCTTTAATGCCTTACCAATGAACGATTCATTCCCATAAATTTTAGCAATATCAAATAGACGATAACCAGCCCTGATTGCTGTTGTAACCGCTCTGTCAGCTTCATTCTCCTGGATCTTGTAACATCCGATGCCAAGTATTGGTAGCTGTGTTTTACTCAAATTAGAATTTATAGAAAAGCTTTTACATTGTATTTTATTCAGAAAACAGTTTCTTATCTTGAATTTATATGTCATTATTTTTGTCTCTAATTCTAAATGAATTTTCATAAAACAAAATAATCTTTTCATACCACGGTGATCTGCTGTTGGAAGTATGAAAATCAGGGAAACTTTAGTCCCATTATGATGAAACTTTGTGTTAGTATCACATTTAATATAAAAAATACAATAAAAATAATTTTTTTCAAAATTCTATCTTGTTTACTATTTATAAACTACTTTTGCTTTCTTTGGTTCCCTCGATCCCCTCTCCATCCCGCTTTGGTTCCCTCAAAATCGAAATTAAGATAATCACAGCTGTAATAAGGCTACAGAGTTCAAATTTTTCCTGTAGAACCATATTGCTAATACAAAAAGGATAAAACATTTTTTTTGCGGATTTTCAAATAATTCTGCAAAAAATTTAGATTTATTCAATCTTTGAATCCGATAGCAGATCGCCATGTACATTTAAAAAAGTAAATGATTCAACTTTGCTTATGAAACTAGAGACAAACTTGCTTAAAAGGTGTGGTATAGACAAAACTTTTCAACAGAAACATGCTTTTTGTTCATGTTGTCAATTTATTAACATTTTGGAGAAAAAAAATATATATTGAGCTGACTTGTTTTAGATCTGAAAGCAATATAAAATTTCAAATTTACACGCAATTATAAAAAATCTAAAAAGTAACAGGCTATTTTTTCTTAAAAATGTCAAAGAATTCATCCAGCGATAAATCTGATGATTTCAAATCAGTTTCAGTAGAGGTTGCCTCAGCTTGTCGACTGAGCACAGCAGAGTCATGTTTTCCTTGCTTCTGTTCTCGAATAGTATCTAAATGTTGTTGAAACTTCTCTAAAGCTTCAGTCATTGCTTCCTCTTCATTTCTACCAGTATCTATTAATTCAGTATATGTTCGCATAAACAACTGTGTCTTTGTTTCTTCAACAGTAATTAATTTGAACAAAGAATCAGGATCTCGAATAGCTCTGTCAAAATTTTGATAAAATTTCCGTTTAATATCATCCTCTGAATAAGTGATTTTGGGTACTTCTGTTATCTCCACCGTATCAGCAAATGATAATAAACTATGCTTTGGTGGTGGGAATCTCTTGACCACGTCGAACCATATTGGTGCTTTCTTCAAACTACCAGAATCAAGAAGGTATTTTACTCTTGAGATTATTGTGCCCTGTAAATGTCTACTTCCAACCATGACTTTTCTAAATCAAAGTATGATATACATGATAAATTTTATATCTAGAGAGTAATGATTTCTTATCAAAGTAGAATACCACATCAGATAGCTTGTGAATTTCAAAATCTTAATGACACAAAAAGTCTTGGAGGATCTAATATTAAAAACGCTTTGTCATTATTATTATCACTATGAAGTATGTATATAAAGGATTGTTGGTTTGTTGAAATCATTTCACTTCGAGTTTGGTTGCTGTTTTGGTAGTTCTGTGTATTTCTAAGAAATCTATTTAAGGTTTGTTTTGATTTATTTTGCTGCTTCGTTATTCTAGCTGCCAAGATTAGGGCAGGGGTGACAAACTTAGGGCCATCTACGGTACCTTAGATATACCATCAGGTTGGCTAATCCTGACCACCCCTTTCTAATCCTGACCCCCCTCTAAAACAAACAATTTATCCAAATTTAGATCCAATAAATTACTTGATAACTAATCTACTGGTCCAATCGAACTTAATCTAAATTAATTGAATTCTCACAAAAGTTGGGGGCCTATAAACCCAGTCTGAGTTATGTTCAATCTAGTAATTAATTTGATTGACAAATGCATTTAATGTCAATTGATTATTTCTTCCGCTATTTCTATAATTGATTCAATTGTGTTTGATCAGTGCTAGAGGTGATTGAATTAATTGATTCAATTGATTCAGCCAAACGTAAATTGAATCAATGCAACACAAGGTAACTGCATGGTCACCTATATGGACATGGTCATATTATGGAGATGGTCCTTAAAGGACCAAAGTTAGTTAAAAAGTTTATGTGGATACTCCCTTCTTAAAGTTTATTAGCTTTTATTAACTTTCCGTGCCAAGGCTATTTTTGGGTACTTTTTTGTAAATGAGCTAGGACAAACTCTTTAAACGCCTAATCTCCTAAACCAGCTGCGCAGCCCTGACTTACTTGACGGAAGACTGTCCAGTCCAGTGGTGCGACTTCAAATTACTCTTGTTTCTAATCTAATAGCAATCAAGTTTCTTGTGTTAAAGGTCACTAGTCAAAATTGTCAAAATCTCAAAAAAGGTTAATTTTTGGCAAATTTTGGCAATTATTTTGACTTTCAAGGTTTTCTCACTTCTCTAAAACTACCAGACTGTGTTAAGTTTGAAATCTGTGTGTAAGACTTGATCCCGCATATTTATGCCTTAGTGTTGCACATTGTTAAAATGTAGACCCAAATCTTCTTTATGTTTGCAACTTTTCCCTTTAAAGATATTCAAAGTTTGTTTATTATCGAAAAATTAAAATATTGCCGATTTTAAATAATTTTGAGACTTTGTTAAATCTTGCTATGCATTGAAGCCTAGTTTATTTTTTTAATTTGGTACAATATTATTTGAAGTATAAACTTCAAAGTCAAAACCCAATGTCAAAAAACTGCTAAAAATGAGATTAATAACTGATATATTTCTATACATACAGTTAAGTCCAACAGATGATAATCAGTGAAAGGGAAGACTAAATCCAAGTACGACGCACCAAATAAGCAAAACCATACAGAAGAATGAAAATTTCGAAAAAAAGAAAACAAACAAACAAACAAACAAACGAAAAAACAAACAGACAAACAAAAATTGGTATTTTAAAAGAAGAAACGAAAAATGCAAAAGTTTCTTTCTGCAAAAGTTTCTTCTTTTAAAGTATACTGGGTGACTCAAAAAAAACTTTGCACGTTTAGTGACTTCTTGGGGCCAAAAATTCTTTTGATTGAAACCAAAGTCACTTTTTTTAAAAAGAGGATAGTCTAACCTAAATTTTGAGGTAAAACTTTTTAAGCTTGGCCCAGTAGTTAAAAAATTATAAGCTTGCAAATTTAAAATTCAAGACACATTTAATTCATAAATGGCAAGCATTTTAACTCTTTTGAGACTCTTTTATGAGTTTTACGACTTAATCAATGGTAATGAAGTTTTGAAAAACAATATTATTGGATTGGAAATGTTAAAATAGGAAGAAAATGGAGAAATTCGAAAATTTTGATACTCCATTTTTGACATGTTTTTGCACTTTTCGAAAGGGAATTTTTATATTAAAAAGGCCATAACTTCGTAACTATTGAATCAAATTTAAAAAGTTATAAGTTAGACCTTCCCCCATCACTTGAAAGAAAATTGAGTTTGTTGCATTATTTTTAGGGCTCCAATACGCCGTCAAACATTTTTTTGAGTCACTCGGTATATGTGATAATACTCTGAAACAAAGAATTTAATTCAAGCATGTGATCCAATTCTGGTCTGAAAATACACAAACAGTTGTTATTTTTTTAGGTTTGAGATTTAAATCCATATTTGACCCCTAAACCTCCACTGTGCAAAGTTTCATGTTTTATCACCACTTTGTGCACAATGTTTACACAACTATTCTGTACTAAACAACAAATTTTCATGCACAATAAATTAATAATTTTATAAAATATTCTTTTTGAAATTAAGTTTTCTGTTTTACTAAATATTTTTTTTTTAACAAAACCCTAATTACGGTCATGAAGTATTTATGTTTTGACTTTGAAGCTCAATGTCTTGAAAAATATTTACGAAATTAGAAAAATGATGCTTTGAATATTTTGGTTGCTATAATAAAAAATTAAAGATTTAACTTTTTGTGGGTATTGGGTGTACATGTCTAGCAATTCAAAAGCACAAATTCTTTAAATTCTGGTAAAAATAATCTCTTTGTTCCTAGCATCTTTTTGTTAAGATTACACAATCTCATTGCTGCTCCCCTGAGGGTTTTATCCATGTTGATCCTCTAAAAATCTTTTCTTGTGACTTATGACCTTGCAAATACAAATCTTGTGAGTAGGTTTGTAAAGCTTGATCTAATTCTAATTGATATTGGAGTCTTTTGAAGTCATTCTGTGGTTGCGTAACTGATATTTCATCATTCTTGCATGCTCCTGCTGGTCTAAGATTGAATGTACTGAGAGGTTATTGATTTCAAATCCTATTTTTCTAGAAAGATCAGTTTCATTGTGAGCCATAAAACATATTAAAGATGGTGGAGTATTCCTTTAAAAGTCATAGTTTTAAAATACTATTATAAAGAATGATTACTAAAAATTCTGTACTTTTCTTGAAATTATTTATCATCATTGAGTTGTTTGTTTTAAAAATCATGCAGGATGATGGGATATTACAGGAGAATAGAAATTATGTTTTCAAAAGGAGCTTCATGCAAAACTGTATATGAAAGGGAGACAAGTTTAATTTATTGTTCTACAGGCAGATCGTCAGTTTTTAAATGGGTCGGTCGGTTGGTAAAATAATTATTTGTGTGAGTCGAGACACTTAAATTCATTCCCAACATTTATTTAGGTTGAGATTACGAATTAAATTTGTCTCGCATAATTTTGCTTTTTTTTGCTTTTTCAAGAATTGCTTCACAGTAGAACTTTTGACAGACCAATGATACCTAAAGGGTGTGGCCACATTATAATTATAAAAAAAGAGTGGCCACGGTGTGCTCAACTCAATAATTAATATTATAATAAATGAACATAAAGAAAGCACGGAGACAGTTCGAAAAAGTTGAAAACCAAGATTATAAAACTTACAATGGAATGTTTTCTACTGTCTATTTTTTATGTGGCTTTTGTAAAAAATATTTTCTCAAAATGTTTTACAACAATATTATACAAGCAAATATCTAGGAAAAACTTCAGAGCAATCTTGTTTGGAAAGTTCTTCCTGTTTTCTCAGGTTTTCTAAACAACTTCTAAAGTTAAACAAAGCTATGGTTTAAAACCTTCAATAATACGATAGGGTTATACTTTATACATAGAGTCAACTTATTTGGTTGATAATGTTACAAAACACTGGGCTATATCTAAAAGAAACAGGAACGTTGAAAGTAGAGAGCTGAGAGCTAAAAGTTGAGTGCTGTATGAAGGAAGAACTTGAAAAACTTGACCATTTTATAAACAAGATGATATCGGCTGCCCATGAAGAACACCACATTAGTGAGACACATCTTATCTAAATTGTATCTTGTTTTATTATTTAAGTATAGAAGTTTTGTTCTATTTCATCTTTCAATCAAATCAGTATAAAATCTTTTTGAAATGAACTTGATGTCAAAAAAGTGACCTTGTAGACAGTGGTAGGCCATGAAATTTGCCACTTTTTTCGAGATGTACTATTTATACGGCGGCACACCCTTTAATCTTGGAAAAACATTAACAGTTACAGAGTTAGGCCTTTTACTTTATTGTGTTTAACTTACAGAACAATATAACTATGTCTCTATTTTTCATTGCATCTAAAAACCACATTGGTCATTGAGTTATGAAACCTAAAACCTGGAAAATTGCTGAGGATTATAATGTGTGACTATATGTTTTTATATTTTGAACTCAACATTTGGCGAATCGTTTTGTCTTTGAGAATTACCAGACAAAATCAGGCTTGGGCGATTCAAAAGTCTTTTAATCCCAGGGGAATGCTTTCCAAGAAGAAGAGAAGACAACAGATGATATGGAAACACACTTTTAAAAATTTCTCTTTCTTTCAAACTTTATTATTTATTTTCTTATCTCTCTTTTTTTCTAATGCTCTTTATTTTCTATTTTCCTCTATTCTTCATCAGGAACAAAAAGAAGGGCTTTTTTAATAATCTTGCTCAAGATGGTTTTTTCAACTTTTGCTCCACACAATAGAGGGTAGATGTGTTTTAGTTAGTTTCTGTTGAGCCTCGTAAAAGAAAGATAGTGTCTACGCAAGATAATGTGAATTCTTGCATGATAAAAGTGGCGTTACACAACAATTTAATAATGGTCTACCTAAATTCTTTGAAAGGTAGTCTTCGAACTAACTAAGGGTTTTTTTTCTCGCAGAGTTGACAAAATTTTCATCATATCAACTAGCTTTGAACACTGCTTGAGAACTGCTACATACATCAATTAATTCAAAAATATTCAATAACGTCTAGATCTTTGACTATGGAAACTTTTTGTCTTCTTCGTGAAGAATGCAAAATTTATTTGTAGTTTGATCGTCACGAGAATAAATGTTTTTATTTCATTTACTTGCTGAATAACAACCGTTCTTTTGCATCTACTTTTAGTCCTCGACTTTCAGTTGAGCTGTCTCTGAGAGTCTCTGGACATGCATATATAGAACGTTGAGACAGTCTAGAGAGTTCAAAACTGTCGGATTTGTTTGTTGGTTGGGTTTGTTGAGATAATTTTGAACTTGATTGTTTAGTTTAGTATATATGGTTCGTTTTATTCTTTTTTTATTTTTCCTACTTTTTTCGTTTTTTCTTTTGCTTTTTGAGAAAAATTTCGAAAATATGGATATCGTTTTGGGGGTTTATTCGAAAGCATTTATAAAGTAGTTGTTAGTCGTAGAGAACTATCCTGTCTGTAAAGAACTTTTTAAAGCCGATTTTTTCATTGATGATGGTGACACGTGACGATTTGATTAATGTTTTCATTTCATTCAGGAGTTTAATTCTCCATAAGAGCTGATTTTCATAAGTGATTAACGCTAATTATTGTATGCATTCCACTAATTTCGTTCAAAAATTGTTAGGTGTAATCTATTGTAAGCTATTTACAGAAGATTGAAATCTAAAAATGAAACTCGTGATCGTTATATATATAGAAACATTTTCACCTAAAAATAAGTTCGTATCTACGAATTAGAATAAGAATCTGTTCATAAAAATTACTTAAAGATTTTAAAGCCCTTAATAAACGCAAGTATTTTGAAGCCGTGGGTGTAGGTGTAACGTAAGCCGTGGGTGTAGGTGTAACGTAAGGCTGACAAGTAAACAAAATTTATGATGGTTTTATTCGTAAATAATGTCAAAAGACAGCAGAGAGGTTAATAAAAGTTTAAAGTTGTAGATTAGAGAGAAATCGATTTTGTGCTCAGCTTGAAGGTTATCAGTCTGGAACAATCGCCTGATCAGGACAGCTGTCTTAATTAGGACATCGATGTCCTGAATAGGAAATTTTGATGTCCTAATCAGGACAC